>MKEJ01023745.1:0-12960 GCA_001753735.1 Embelia ribes | reverse complement strand
AACCCAAACCGAACCATTTCACACCCCTAGTTTGGACTTTGGAAAAATTCCCATTTTCTTTTAATAAACTTTTTTATGTTTCTCTAATTATATTTTCCGATTGCTAAAAACAAAATTTATCTAACTTTTATTTTTAAGAAATTAGTTTTCACCAACATTATAGGGTTTTGGTGCAACATTACAATAAGACATTTTATTTATTGGCACAATTGTTTACACATATTCAATTAAATTAGGATTTCAAAATAGCATAACTTACCATTATATAAATTATTAAATTAAATTTAATATAAGATCATGCATAGTGATGTACATATATATTTTTTGCATAGTAATAAGATAATTTATCATAATAGAAATTATCAAATTATATTTAAGAATCAAAATATGTCTAAGAAATAAATATTCATATAAATTGATTCTACAAATCTATCATTCTCCATAATTTTTTAAAATATAATCATGATCATAATAAGATTTTAAATATTTTGATGATAAAACCTTAAGATAATAATATTAATTATCACTCCAGATTTTGTGATCTAATTATTTTTATCAAGTAAATCTGTTTTAAAAGTTGACTCAATCGAATCGAGTCTTGGCAAAGCTCAAACAAAATCCATATTCTCAAAACTGATGACTATGTAATGTTACACAATGGGTATATACCGGTACATATATGTGTAACAGCACACAAGATGCTAGTAATAGCTTCCAGGGCCTCCTGCAAAACAGATCAAGACTTGTGTAATGGTACACATGGCATATGTAATGGTACACCACAATGTGTAACGGTACACCACAAAGTATCGGTACAATAACTCTGAGTATCGGTATACATTGCAGTTTTAATAAAAATAGTCATATTTGATTAAGGGTAATTATTTCTAATATCGTCATTAACGGCTATAAACGGTTAGTTTATCCTCAAGGCCTATATAAGGAGGTTCAAATCAGAGGTTTTTTTTTTTTTTTTTCACCAAGAATCACAAGGCTATCATCTTCTAATTCATACAAGTAAAGATCAAGCATTCAAGAAAGCTCAAAAACCCATTTTCATATTTTGAGCAATTAGACTTCAATTAGCACTCAATTTCTTCAATTTCATATCCTTTGAGTGTAATAGGTTACTTCTAGAGTGTTTTTTACATATTGTAATCCTAAATTATAGAGTGAGTCAAGTTTCTCAAGTTGTAAACTGTCTTTCAAAAACCTGAATTATGTAAGGATATACTCCAGACTTGAAGGGGTGTTTCAAGAAGAGTGATTGGTACCCGGGAAGCCTATCTTAGTATAATAGTTTGCATTTGTACAACGGAACCTCAAGCAAAATTTTAAGAGAGTGGATGTAGGGGATTAACGGATCTTTTTTGCCGAACCACTATAAAAACTCGTGTTTGCATCTTCTTCTCTACTCTCTTTATTATTGTTAATTTTTGTTGAATTAATTCATTAGTAGTTTAATTCATCTTGCAATTGTCTTATATTTTTGTCTTGCACACTTATTCATTTCTACTTAAACTTGTATTTAAAAAAGACTGAATCTTTTCATTAGAATTTTTAAAATTCCAATTTACCCTCGCTCCCCCCTCTTTTGTAATTTGCCTTAGACCAACAAAATACATAGTTGCTTGGAATAGAAAAGTGAAGCGAGAAACATGAGATACAATTATAGGAGAAACAGAAAACGCGAATACAATTATAAATTTATTTCTGTACGATTATTATACGGATTGAAAACATGGGCAAGCGTGTGGGATTTCTACAATCAACATTCAGAAAATGCTTATATTTTTGTAGCTATAATTGATACTAATAATAATTCAAAAGAATATAAATTTTGTTTTATTGTACAAGACTAAACAACTAATTCTAACCATATATCAATTAATTTTTATTATGCATCAACCTTGCTTTAAGTTTCCAAAATGTTGTCAAGCCTTTGTCCATTCGATTTGTGTTTCTTGTATGTTTTCGGGAATATTCATAAAGCTTTTTTCAGTATATCTTTTGTGCATTTTCCTTCAAGAGTTTCCGGTCTAGCATGCTAATTACATGTTTCTTGATGTAACATGTAGGGCCACCAGACTCAAACTCGGCTTTCATTTAGATAGAGATGACATTCAGATTAAATTTGATAATATATTCTGTCACAAGTTGTAGGCAAAATCCATAAAATTGTACACCAGGACACTAATATTCAAAATTCTACATAGAATAAGAATTTAGGTAAATGATATTTTAATCTCTATAAATAAATTATAATATGAAAACTTTAAGTTCTGTCTTGTTGATAATGTAAGCAAAAATAATTTGAACCACTTTTACATAAAGAGAAGCTAGAAATTAGAGCTCATCCTAACAATTTTTTTTTTTAGCTCCAAGTGCTTTTCTTTTATAGGCAATTATGGTCAAAACTTATTTTAGTATAGTTTATCTAAAATCTCTCATTAACATTGATGAGTATGGATTCTATCATTGTGTTTTTTTATAGCACTATATAAAATGCTCTATAAAAACTTTCTTCCATGTAACACCTACTAAGAAATTAGAATAAATAATGTGTCGCGTGCATCACACATGTAAAACAACTACCTACTAAGAAATTAGAATAAATAATGTATCACGTGCATCGCACATGTTGAACAACTAGTTAGCATAAAAGCCTCAATATAACAGAGTCCTCACCATATCAAAAGTTCATAGAGATGATTAGTGCTCACAATCCAGTAAAAAATGGAGCAATTCATTGAGATTTACCTTGAAGAGGTCATGGATCTCAAATTAGAGCATTGACAACTCATTAATCCCCAATCCTCAAATAATATAAGCTGAGGGAAAGAAGGTATAACTTGCAACTTTCTAAATTATGTTGGATAACTTTGCAACTTCCAACATTCAATGCATGCTAGCTCAGAATAAATTAGGGTTAAGTTAATAGGGCTCTCATATGAGGAGCTTAAAGAAAAACTTGAAACAAAATAACTTGTTAAATCTTTTGCTGTAGTTTGCTAGCATTATTTAAAGGTACTTCCTAAATTTCAGTTTCAAATTATTTACCAAATTTCAACTCCATATTTAATCTTTCAGAGTAATCAAATTTACCATACCCTTTATAAAAGGGGAAAAAGAAAAAATGCAGTCTGTATAGCTTTTCAAAATAAACCAAGTTCTGACACTAATAGTCATGTCTTCCCTTTTTATTCAATCAAGCCTTAATTCCAAGAATTTGATATCGGCTTACATGCAACTTAAGGTTCTATTACTATTCTTGCCAAAATACATTGCAACATGAGAACTTCTCAGAAGGTCACCCATTCTAATACTATTCTTACTCAATCACAGTTAACTTCGGCGATATTACGGAATCCAATTTAAAGTGTTGATATGATAACACCTATGAAATGTGACTATTTTTACTAGCTGGCCATCATAAACCTACAACAACCTTTCTCCTTTATCTATACTTGGGACTGCCTATATATTTACACGAGAATACATAGGTGCGGAGTTCATACACTTCCGATCATATCTGAGCGCAGTATACAGGCTGTGTTGTTGCTGTGTAATACCTTTAATAGGAAATGCTAAACAAAATGAGCCTAAATATTGTCCGACAAACTGGCATATGTAACCACCAAAACATGATCAATAGCCTAAACACCATTAGCCATTAACAACCCTACACAGCTTTCTAAGAGTTATTCATAAAGAAGAAAAAATAGGGACTCCAGGTAAGGTGGCGCCTGCTTCGACAATAAAATTGTTGCCCGAAACATACTCTGAGGATTCATGAATTAAGTAACGAACTAATGAAGTCAGTGCAGGGTCTGTTGTTCCATGCGTTTTCAGAGGAACAGTCTTTGCCGCTACTGTTTTTAACCACTCTTTTTGCAAGAGACTTTCCGTGATCTCGGATCTGAAAATCCCAGGAGATATCGAGTTTACTCTAATACCATGTGGTCCGAGTTCTAATGCCATCATCTGCAAAATTCATGAGAATGAGACTGCCACTACAATAGGAGAAAAAAAAAACAAGAGCGATTTAGGTTGTCTGAAATCTATTTCCACAATTTCCAGAATAAAATTCATTGCCATTTCGGTAGTATCACGACAAAAAACAAGTAAATTTATGAAAGCTTTTCTGTTTAATATTTTTTTATTTTTGGTTTTCATAGCGAAACAAATGAAGCCTGTGAATAACTTTCTATAGGTCTAAAAACTGTTTTGGGAACCAATGAACCAAACACATTCCCAACCGAGTTAAAAGTCAGTTCTCGAATATGGACTTATCACCATTTCAGACAGTGAGATGATCTTTGCTGTACAAACAAAGATATGGGTCTAAAAACTTATCACCCAAATGAGGACCATACTATTTCTGTTTCCGAAATACCAAGTGATTAAGAAGTTGTTCGCTGACAGAAGTATTATAGTCAATCTGATTTAGCCAACAAGAAAAAAGGACACCTCACCTTTGTCAGGGTGTTTAGCGCTGCCTTGGAGGTAGCATAAGCAACACTTCCTGGAAGTTGCCCACGGTTAAGACCAGCAGTAGAGGAGATATTGATAACTGATCCCCGCTTATTAGCAGCACACATACGCAAGCACACGTACTTGGACACCAACCATGACCCGGTCAAGTTTGTTTTCATAGTGCTGTTCCATTCTTCCTCCGATAGTTTCAATGGAGATTTCACGCTACCTGAGTTACAATATGGAGATTTGGTAAGTGGACAAGTAAGCATTCATATGTTTCAAAGTTATAAATTTTTCAATTGAATGTTTGAGCTTGTTTGGTTGTAGTTTATAAGCTGGACGATGTTTGACTAAGCAATTTATGAGCTGAGCTAATTTGCTATTTTGGCCTTAATAAGCTGGAAGTTTTAAGCTAGATGCATCCAATTTTTTCTCAGTCAGAAATAAACTAGCTTATTTGCTTAAAAGTTACAACCAAACGAACCATCATAGCTAATTCTTTGTAGTTCTCCCGATACACAAATTGAGAATAAAACATCAGATGAAAAAATCTGCACTACATTAGAAAATATAAAGAAAGATCTAACCGGCCCGTAGAATGCATTTTATTTAGATAAATGATGGAACAAATAAATCCATCAGGTTCATAAGATTGAGATCTTACAACTTCAGATCTTTTTTGCAAAAAAGATGCAAGTTTCAGCCAATATTTTTTAGACAAACAAATTTATTCCAAGACAGTTTTTGGAAAGGATGTCTGTGTTATCCAGATACCAAAATGAGAGGCACAAAGGGAAATTAAGACAATGAACTTATCCAAACTTTGAAGTATTTGACACTCCAAAACTAAACACAAATTAGTATACACCATCCTTTTCTGTCTCGCCTCCAGTTGACTTAAAAAACGAAGATGAAAATTATGCCTTGGATCAAGTAATGATACTTAAGAGTTGAACAGGGGATAAGCCCTCTAAGAACTCATTGAATTGTTGATAACTTTCTTAAAAATTTACTAAAGGTTCACATGCAGAAAGGAACTTTTGACAAAATTCTCATATGCAACCGCAACATTTTATCTAACTCTACGCCTGTACTACTTTAGGTTGTGTTTGAACAAATAGAGATTAGACGTCAAGAGTCACTGGTTTCGTTGGTAGCATACAAACTCATCCACATAAATGAAGGGTGGGCCTGACGCAATAGTGGAGTCTCTCTATTGTGCGTTAGTGGTCGCGGGTTCGAATCAGCCTTCCTGCAAAGCACGGGAAAGGCTGCCTAGATATTCCCTTCCCCAGACCCTACAGTGTGGGAGCTTCGGTACTGGGTACTCCTTTAGCATTGTCTCGATAATCAGTCCCAAATCTCTCACCATTTCAAATCAACATAATCAATACAAAAGCAACTTCAAATGTTTAAATAGTTATGATCTTCCTAGAGGAATGTAACTAGAGGGAAATGAGGAGCAATTTAGCATATGGTGTGATGGAAATAAGAGTAGTTTGTCCGTTATGATTATGAGGCTCATTTTGTTTCTACTTTCTAAAGGAAATAGGCAATAACAATGCAAATACACCATCGAATCTATTATCACGAAACTGTTTTTTAACCAATGGATTAACACTTGAGCAATTTCACAAGTTCCAAACATTTTGTATTTATAACACATCAAATCAAGCTAAAAATTAAAAACAACAGTGTTTCCATCACAAGAAGAGAAAACAAAAAATACAGTTATCTTGCTATTTTACCTAGTTTTTAGATTATATTTTTCTTTTTAGGTCAGCAAAGCATACGAGTATTTTAGTTTCGAAAACCTCTGTTTTTACACTTGATGGGAACACAATCAATAACATTAGGGAGAATCCATTCCGTTGGGGGCAAGCTAACTCTCGGAACAGTGTTAGCTTCTATTCCTTTGCATATCTTACTAATGCTTAATAGAATTGAAAACACCTTCTCTCACTTCTTTTCGGGGATATTGACGGCTAATTCAAAGAAGCTTGAGTTTCATGGTCTTACATTTAAAAGCCTATTGGAAAGCCATTTTTGCAAGATGGGAATTTGTTTACTCTTAGGTGTCTTTCAGGGCCACTCTACTCTATCTATCATATCTTCGGAGAAGTAAACCAAGTGGTTAGTTCCCTTCCTAAACATGGCCCCAAAGGTCTGGATGCTCACCTCTAGAACATGTATGAATCACCTAGCAAAGCTTTAATCACTTCTACAAATTGATATTAGTAGTGTTTAAAACCCTAACTAAAATTTTTATAAGTTAGGGTCATACACATCTCCATTGCGATTTAGGAGTCATGGATTCGTCTCGTTGGAAATAACCTATCCGGAAACAGGGGTAAGGTTACGTATATCAGATCCTATTAGACTCCGCAATGCAGTAGATTTGTCTACTGGACCGTCCATATATATAGTACAAAGTACAAACAAAATGGAACTTCCTGCATGGAGACATAGCTCCTAAAAAACTAATTGGAGACCACTCCAATTTAATTTTTTAGGCCGTGTGATCCGTTTTAAATATGAAACAATTGGTATTAAATACAGTTTCAAGTTCCAACTATTATATCAGATGTAAAGTTGAAGTTCATCCAACGGTGCGACTGCAATTCATTTTTAAGGGAGCTCCCTAAGTGATCTTGTAGTGTTTGTTGTGTTGATCCAGTAATTCCTGATCGTGTTCTTTAGGGATTTTCCTTCTTATTCATGATAATATTATCAGCATCATCAAAGCCTTAAATGCCAATAAATTGAAGTAAGCTAAATGAAACAAAAATAAAATATTATTCTTAACAAAAAATTTTAAAACGTCATTCAAAAGTAATTTGCTCGTCTACTAATAATATTTTATTTAGTTATTTTCTGCTAAAAAAATTAAACCAGGGTAATTATAAAGCCACCTCTAACGCCAGCATTGTTGATGAGAACATCGACGGTCCCAAACGCGTCCCAAGCCCTCCCCACCGCCGCCTCCACGGTGGTTTCGTCGGCGCCGACGTCCAGCTCCACCGCCGCTGCCCTCGGCCTTCCGGAGCCGACACGGTTGATTTCGTTGCAAAGGGCCTCGAGCCGGTCGACTCGGCGAGCCGCGGCGACGATCCGGCAGCCGACTCGGGAGAGGTCTAGGCAGAGGTCGCGGCCGATGCCGGAGGAGGCGCCGGTGATGAGGACTACTTTGTCGCCGGCCAAGTGGGCCCATGGCTCGAGCTGGTTCGTCATCGGCTCGTTACAATACCCGGTTATGTATGGATGGGGGGAGAGAGAAATCGCGGATATTATCTATCAATCTATATATATATATATATATATATATATATAGAATGGAATAAGCTAAAAGTGAGTCTGTCTAATTAAATAATAATTATAATGTATGATGTGGATTCACTATCGGATTAAATTCCATCGAAATTGGTATAATGTGGCCTGTGGGCCACAGGAGAAAACAAATTGAATAAGTTTCAATTCCATGCAAACAAATGATTGGTAACTGATAGCATGTGAGGGGGAAAGAAAAGAAAAAAAAATGCCATGATGAGTTAGTTTTAAATTACATAAACAAAATTTAATATAAATAATTAGAAAAAAATTTCTAAAAATTTTTATTATTAGATTTTGTTTGGATAGGTATAATACATTGTCTTACCATTGCCCCTTATTTTTAGGCTCTAAATCATTTTGTGAGTGCTTCCAAACGTACGTATATTCATGTGGCCTTTTCTTTTATATATTTCAATATACAAACACATTTGTACGGAGAAAAAAATAGTGTGTGGTTGAGTTATATGATTATATAAATTATGCAAGATTATAGAATATTCATAAGATTATTGTATTCTAGAAGTAACATACTTGAATTATTTTTAATGTATCAATTGATTAATTAATAATCACTTCCGAATCCATTCACCCCACTTTGTAAAGGGCACTCCCTTAGCCATGCTTAAATCTATAATAATTGAAATATTAAATACAAAGAATATGAACTATTATTACTGTTACAAAAGGATCTATTTTTATTTAGCAGAATCTATGTATGTGTTTTTTTATATTTAGCTGCAAAAGCAAGTGTCACGAGAAAGCTTAAGAACAAATATATAAACAATATATATCTTCCATTTTGGTCTATGGATGGTGAAAGAGTGGCGATAAATGGGTTGAACAACGAATTAATCTCTTCTGGCATTAACAATTACAATAATATCTGATATTTAATTTTTTGTTACATTGCACAGATTTGTACTCAGAGTTTCTAGCCGCCTATGTTGCCTAGAAAGCATGTAAGTTTACGTTTATATCCTCAACATCAAATTTTTAAAATTACATTTGGCAGTAAAGGATTTTTGTCTTATCCATTATCATTTCCTTCATATTTAGTTCTTTTTTTGGTACTCAATATCTAATATTTTAGGTTATGGGAAAAATTTGTTGTCACATGTACAAACTTAATTCTTGGAGATGAAATTAAGTTGTTGGAAATTAATATATTTAGTAAATATTTATTGATTTTCTAATTTATTACGACTAGAATAATATTAGCAAATCAACTTCAAATTTTGGAGATGCAATACATATATGTGTGCTCTCATATTATTTAATAGCTTGTTACTGGGAAAAAATTATGATCACAAGTACAAATTTAGATCATGGAGAAAAAATTAAGTTGTTGGAAAATGAATAATTAAATAATATCAATTAATTTTCTTTTTACAACAATTAAAATAATATTAGCAAATGAACTTTGAATTATGGAGTTATGTTTCAATTGATATGTGTTAGAAATTCCAATAGTGCATATAGCATATTATTATGAACAGAAATGAAAAACACTTTCCAAAGAAATATTTCATATATTTTTTTTGAATTATATAAAAAACAAAATTTTCATTTAATCCGTGCATCGCAGAGATTTCACATTAGTATACTATATAATAAATTGTTAATCTTTGATTTCAAGTTTGCCTATTTCTTTAAAATAATTACATTTATGTCTTCTACTTTTGGTTCCCAATAAGCCATGTACAAGTTTTCGGACAAAAACAAGATCTAGATAAAGGAGAGGCCAATTTTCTCCCTTTTTTTGTTTCAATTTTATTAACTTCAAAATAATTACAATGAAATATGAAGTGATATTTGTATAGCCAACATTACAAGTCATTCAAGAATGAGCTACAATACAACTAGACTAGCACGAATTATATAATCAATTAATACAAAAAGTTGGACTATAAATAATAAAAAAAACATGAACTAGCCTAATATCATAAATAAATAAACAACCAAGACACTTGAAAAGTATGCATTTGTTCATGCAATAAAATTAAGGATTAATGTTATAGTTAAATCAAACTAACCACTGTATATTTTGATTAACAGGAAAATTAAGGACCAGTGAGCTAATATTATTTAATAGTTGTAAAGAAACTGTGTACTATAAAATATGTCACATGTCAACCGAAACGACAGGTGAAAAAATATATCTCGCTCTACATTTAGTATTTAATTAATTCATTTATTACTCTAATTATCATTGTTATCCTATCTGAACTTTTACTTACTGAATCATCGAAAAGTTAGCGGACAACCCCCCCTGTTCGTACATTCAAGTACTGAATGGAAACTGCAAAAAGGACCATCGAAAGATATGAGAAGAATATATAATTAATACAATCGGAGAAGATATACCAACCGAAGTCAAAGGGAATTAGGAAAAAAATCTAGGCTCGAGATACAACGCCCGATCTACTTGAATTGGAATATTTATCAAAGGGGGGCGTGTATCCGATTCACAATCGGATATACACTCTTCAATTGGTGCCATCTATGAGAACTTATAGTAGCATAAACTTTTAAATTTCTGAACCCATTACTTTCTAAACAAACTTAAAAAAAAAACAAAAACAAAAGGAACATGTCGAAATACCTTGACATTCAGAACCTCCATTCACCAAATTCAACTCACAATGACATATCTCTTCCTATATACCAAATATCATCCAAAGTTACCCAAAATTCATCTACCATCCCTTCTCTCCCTTCTACTACGATGCCTCTTGGCTTCGTTACCCGAAGCAATCTCTCTGATTTAATCTTACCCAAAATACAAGCAAGACTCAACCAACAAATAACAAACAATCCAAACTCCTCCAACAACCCTCCACAACCTTTGAATTTGTAAGTCCTAATCACTTCTATTGTACAAGTAAAAATTTAATCAGCCTCCAGTTCCTCAAGGCTAACTCCTGAACGAGGAAACAATTCCTCTTTCCTTTTACAGAGCACTAACTAATGCCAATCGACCGTATTGATGAAAGGGTCCCTCCTGAACTAATCTTAGCAGCTAAACAAAATCCCAATAACACTCATGACCTTAGACGATTGGGACCCAGATAACCTTTTTCCACACTCCTTACCATAGCTGACGTAAGACGAGAGGCTATGCGGGGAGATTCTACTATGGTTAGAAGAAGAAGATCCCCTACTCCCATGGTAGATGATGGGCAAAGGAGGAAGACACATAACCCTCGGGCCTCAGGGCCCAGAACCACCAGTTCCTCTAACTCGGCCAACTCTTCCTGATTCACCAATTTTATCCCCTTTCGGGAGGATGATCAATAGTATGATTCCGATGACGATGAAGAGTATTTTCTCGAATATGTATCCGATGTGCCCCAAGGTCCCGATCCTATCCCACGTTTTCAAACCTGAAGTGGTTTACAAAGGGGAAACCAGACCCAACATGTGCGTAGTCGAATTAAACAACATGTATCGGGGAATTCAAAACCAGATGACAAACCTAGCAGGTCTCGATCTTGTCCTCTACCTGATCCTTATCATGCGAGACTCATTCAACATTCCCAGTTATCCCGAACAAGGAGATACCTGCCCCCCGAAGTCCTTCCTTATGCCCGAACGGTTGTAGGCGAACAGGTCGAACGAATTATCGGAGGAATGACCGATCTCCTTTAAGCGCCAACATCTTATCCGAGCCAACTCCATGAAACTACATGCCTCTTTTCCTTCCCAGGTACGATGGCATCTCGGATCCAAGCATACATTTGATACATTACCGTAAAAAAATATTCGCTTGGAGCTCCAATGAGAATTTCTTGTGCAAAATGTTCCCTTCCACCTTTGGAGAGGTAGCACTAAAGTGGTTAGAATAGGAGGATCCAAGGTCAATTCAATCGTAGAGGTAGATAACGGAAAAATTTCTGAGAAAATTAGCCACAAATTTGAAAACAACCTTAGAACCAAAAGCCCTAATGCAAATGAGGAAGAGTCCTAATAAAAGCCTGCAAGACTCCTCTATCTACTTCAGAATTTTGTATAATTCCATTGGTTGGATTTGTTGCCCTGACACTTTCGTCCTTGGCTACATCACTGATTGCCTTCACCCTCAGGATAAAGTTTATATCAAATTCCATTCGAAACCGGCTAAATCCAGGAACGTGCTTTTCCTTCGGTTGGATAAGTACTCAAAGGCTGAATAAGCAAGGCTAAGAATTGTTTATAGGGAGGGAAATAAATTGGGGTTCGGAAAAGAAGTGAACGTGGTACATGAACATATAAGGGATGATCAAGCAAAAGATAGGAAGTCCAATGAAAGTAAGAAAGAATACAAATAAATGGACCAAAGAAGGCAATGGGATCAGGAGAAATAATACAAATAAATGGACCAAAGAAGGCAATGGGATCAGGGTCCCCAACACCGATTTAACAAACCAAATGATGAGATTTTCTATGAGATCAAACGGAATGCATGAAGTACTCTGCCTGCGCCCTTCAAAAGCCTTCCCGGACATAGAGATAAAAATAAATATTGTTAATATTACTAGGATCATGGTCATACCACCTCAAGTTGTAAAAGTTTACAATGGCAGTTGAATATCTGGGCTAGCAAGGGATATTTGCACAGATATATCATTACACAAGAGGCACTACCACCCCCACCGTCCTATAATCAGCCCGCCCCTGTTCAACCCAAAATATTAACCATACACACATATGAACTGTTGCTAATAGTACCATACTCTGAACGTGTTATTGATCGAAGGTGGCGATTTCAACAATATGTCAACTCTATTTCATTCTATGACCCCCTTCGGGTGAAGAGGCAGAAGATGGTGCAACAGCCCATTTTGTTCAATGACACTGATCTGGAGGACGTTTCATTATCGCACAATGATGTCCTTATCATAATTGCTTCCATCTACCGATTGGAAATGGTACATTGGCTCTTGATAGATGGCGGAAGTTCAGTGAATATTCTGTTTGCTCATATGTTACCCAAGCTCCAAATTTTACTGACGGAACTATCTCAATCCCTCGTTTCCTTAATTGGCTTCAGTTCTGAGCAAGTGAAGGCACTGGGGAAAATATGGTTGGATGTTCAAACAGGGCAAATTGAGACCAATATGGAGTTTACAGTAATTGATTCTCCGTCTCCATACAATGGAATCCTCGGGCGAC
>MKEJ01023740.1:0-10002 GCA_001753735.1 Embelia ribes | reverse complement strand
TTTTTTATTTTTTTTTTTTAAATCATACATAACTTCTGCGTAATAAAAACCATATTTATTTACTCCGCTTGGTCAATTTGATTGGGTTTTGGATGTATTTTAAAAACTCTTAATTTTGGATATTAATTTTTGTATACAGGTATTAATAGTTTGTAGTTGTCGCACATCAAAATTAACCAAAAGTAACTGTGAAATTTGTACATTTATGGCTAAATTTAATAATTTGATAAACATTCTACTCATAATTCAGATAACGTGAGACAAAAAATTTCTATTTTATCATAAAAATATTAGTAAAAACTAATTCTCACCATTATTTAAATAATTTTTAATTAGTTTCAGTATGAAAATATACTCCATTCATCCATAATAATTATTCCATTTGACCGGACATTTAATTTTAAGCAGTGGTCAACAATTAATATTTAAACATCAAAATAGGTTAAAAATGACCAAAAATAGCCCTATTAGTCTTTGGTAGCAAACCACCAAGTTTTGCAATAATTGGATGGTCCCTAATAGAAATAGACAATTTTTTTTGGACATCGGAGGAAAAAGTAATTGCTAACCTACTTTTAAATTCCAAAAATTTTTCTGCTTGTAATCCTGTGCACGCCCTTTTTAGAAATTTTGACATTGAAAATACTGTTTGAAAAACCTGTTTCCCCATATTATTTTACATTCTTTCCATACTTAAATTCATCTACTAAATTTAGCAAAATGAAAGATATTAGTTATAATCTGGATCACCAAAATCGTTCATCTTACTTTACGAATACATTCTCCCTTGTGCTTTTGTTTTTAATTATGCACCCTTTACCTCAAATTTCGTACTTTAAAATTATATATAGCTTCTTTGCTTGTGCTCCCTCTCGATAAAGTCACATATGATGGATAAAATAAAGTTTGGAGATTGTTCATATTACGCAAGCAAGAGGTATTCCACTTTTTTCCTAGTTTGAGTGGCACTTTTGGAAAAAGTACTCTTTTGTTTCATAAAGTCACACAACCTAATCATAATTAGTTGCGGATTTCAAATTAGGGGATGACGAATTCCACTATTCTATATATAGAAATAAATAATCAAATTATATACGTAAAATATATAAAAATTTTGAAGATCATATAGGGCGTAAACGTCAATGAACTATAATTATAATTATCTTAGAAGCTAGCATGGCCTATTTTTAACACCTATGGCAACACATGTGTCAATTGAACTCCTAACACCACCAAACTTCTTCAAAAGTGGAGAATTAACTCACTAACATGTAGAAGTTGTCATATACTTTTGCAGCATATTATTAGAGAGTTAGGGGCTTAGGTAGGCCTATTAGTTGGACCATATTTTGTCAAACATATAATGTTTTCAATCCTCCAAATCTACTATCACAATTAGCAGTATTCTGCAACTCGATTCTACATTGTTGGATAGAATAAATCAGACTTATATTAAATTTGGTCTGTTTCATCCAACTGTAAAAAATAAATTTGCAAAATTATCCTTTCGCTGTTGAGACCATTGGTCCAGAGCAAAGTCTTTGTTTAGCCTATTTGACTATTCTTTAGATATACACTGCTTGCGTTCCTATTTCCTAACCTAAAACTACAAGAGAAATACACATTTTCTAAGTATATATATATATATGAGATTTTCGTCTCATTTCCTAATAATAACCAATACTTTCACATATCTTTGGATCCTCATTTTATAACTCCTTGTTAACAAACTTTGACCAAAAAAATTGATGTTGTCTACACAGTCTAGAAATTCTCTACATTGGCTTGGGAATATTTGTAGTCCAAGTTCTTGCATGTTCATGTACCATTTTTTTAATAAAATAGAACACACACAAATTATTCCCTCGATCCGTTCTATCAGGGAATTCAACTCAATACAAGAATTATTTTATTGAAAATTATGTAAGAATATTTTTATAAAATTATTATATCTTAAAGATAAATTATTATAAATTGGAAAAAAATTACTATAACTATTTTAAATAAAAATAATAATAATATTTTGTTTTTAATTTATAATAAATTTTTTTCTAAAATCACAGTAAGTCTTTACATTGGAATAAAAAAAAAATGGTGGATTGAGAGGACTTCCTCCTCTATGTATCTAAAGGAATATTTGTGAAACTTTTATTCCACACCCTTTATTTATTAGCTTTATTCCGATAAAAAAGATGAGGTGGAGATAATAAGAGCATCAAAGAATAAGAATTTCCTTGTCTTACACAAAGCTCCATAATGGAATTAGAAAGGCACCAATTTATTCTTTGTTTGAGTGTCCTACATTTATTGGTAGAGAAAAAGTCAGAAATTAAAGATAAAAAATTATTATATACGATGGTCTAAATTCACATTTAAGAAAAAAATATACATGAAATCTTTCAGTATTATTGTTTTCTTATCTTTCATTTCTTTATTATCTCTTGTCTTATTCATTACCACGGGCTTTTCTGTATAAGTAGGCCTTTGTAATCTAGATTAATGCTTCAATAGTAATTATTCTTTCCTTCTTTTTATATATTTTGTTATGATATCGGAGCCAACAAAATCTATTGTCTGAAAATCTAAAATTACTGTCTAACGCCTACAGATTTTAAGTAGAGCCAATTAGTTAGTTTTTGCCAAAACAAAAAATATATGACCCTAATTCCTTCTTATATTTATGTTTATTTCTCCATTCTTCATCTTAACTAATTTTTAATCCCAAAACACAATATTAGATTGTTTACTACTGAAAATTATGATTTATCCAACTCAATCTATTATGGGTGTGGCTTCTTGTTGGCTATGTTATTATCGGCTCTTTACCAGTTATTGTTACTAATTTTACTCACCTCAATCTATCGTAAATGTGTTAATTTTGAGTCGTATTACCATCAATTTCTAATGTTTCTTCTCCATTGCTATTCTTTGAGCGCAAAATTTAGCGTGGCTAATGATTAAATATTTAGGTAGTTTGGAGTTACAAGTATTAATATTAAATATGGACAATATGCTTTACTCTATATCCATCTTACATGGAGTGTTAAAAGTATATTATTGAATGAAATCTTTCATTATGATTGATATTGTTGCCTTGTTTTTTATTCAGTGGTAAAGTTCAAAATCTTTTACAACAATGAGAAAGGTCGATAGCCACATGACTCATGAAAAGCTGATAATAATACAGCTCAAGGTAGAATATGTAAAAATCAATAATAACACGACTTAGATTAAGTTACCACACTTACAATAGATTGAAGTAGGTAACAGATTAATAGCACTAGTTTAAAGTGGCTAAATTAACAATATCAACGATAGAATAGTGGGAAAAAGAGGGGTAGAAGTAGCAATGGTTAGAAGAAAACATCAGTAGCAACGAAGGAATTTTGATATCAAAAGTAGTAAAAGAAAGTAGCAAGGAAAAATAAAGAAAGACAGATCAAAGTTTGATAATTAAACTAGAAAAGATAGAAAATTAGTTTAAACATAGGCATGACAATAGTAGGTCAGGGTTAAATGACCGAAGACTCTGATACCATGTAAAAATAGCATAGAGAGAAAAAGGTAATTATTTATTGATGTAATGATATAAAGAATAAAGAGACAACTATAACGATTTGGGTTTTGCCTTAATTTCCTCTTTAACTTTTTAGCTATCCAAGTTGATACGGCTTCATAGTTGTTTCTCAAATTTCTTTGGTAATTGTAAGTTTAATTGCAAGTTTTGAGTTGAATTATAATTTTATCAAGTAATAAGGATGTGTTACCTCCTCCAACAACCGTCCATATTGCATTTTGAAGCGACTCTTATTTCGTCATTATTGAAACATACTTTATCCGGTTATAATAATAAGTTGAATATGTATTGCTTTAACATAACGTTAAAATAATTTAAAATGCTTTTTAGATAGGGTTTATTGAAATATTTTGCCTCAAACCCTCGAAACTTTTGAGATGTCCATGCCACAAAATACTTACATACTGAGTGCAGGGCCGACCCAAAAAAGGCGAGCTAGCGATTGAGGCCTATATTAAGATTGAATTGTTATTACTACAATAAAGTTGCTATTATCACTATTATCATCGCATTTGTTGTAATTATTATTGTTGCTATTGCTATTGTTATTGCAATTTTCTTTCCCGGAGTTATTATTTATGTTGCTATTGTTATTTTTGTTATCATCTAGGATTATAAGTAACTCTTCATTAAAAATATATTATATTTTTGGGTTAAAGTATGTTTAGTATATTATAAATAGCAGTGTTAGCATCATAGAAGAAAAGAATAAATATTTTTATTTTTTTGGGGAGTTTTCTAATGGTAAAAGGACTTCTCACTAGCGAGTTTGTGATTCAAGTTTGGAAACAAGTAAGTTGTTTCGAGAAGTAAGGATTACTTGTTTGCCTTGTTGCTTGCTAGGGTTTTAGTTAGTTGGCAATACTTAGCGTATTCTCTCAATAAGTTGACAAATTTGCTCGTAGTTATCAAACCAAGTTTGAAAGGAAATATTGATAATTAAATTTAGGTTTGAGCTAAAATTTATTTTGCAATTTTGGTTTTTACATGTTTTGTATTTGGCTCATTGTGTTTTTCATCAGGCTTATATTGTTGTTGACTTGTTTAGTAAAAGTTCATTAGATAATGTAGGACATTTAGATTTTTCATTGGAGAGCCTTTACAATTATTTCTATAATTGTCTTTAGAGAATACTTTGATAATTTTTTAAATAATGGAGATAGATATAGATAATAGAGACATAACGAAGTGAGAAGAGATAGAAAGTATTTTGGTCATGTTTATTTAATCTAGTTTTATTAGCTAAAATAATAAATAATAACCATTTAGTCAATGTAGTGCGAATGTTTTAAAGTATATAAGATATAGAAGAGAGGGAAGAAATAGCTAGAGAAAATTGATAGATGGTGGAGTAGCCCAAACAAGTATTAAACAAAATTTTTGAAGTTATTTGTAATTGGGGTTTGCTAATTTGGGTATTTAGTTTTTTTGTGGCGAAAAAGAGGCCAACGAAAATCTCCTTTTCAAGTTCTTTACAGTTAAGGATTTGTTTCTTTTGAGAATTTGTCACTACATAGGGAAATCCGCCACATTAAATTTGATTTACTTATTTTGTTAAGCAATCATAATTTTATTATGAGGTAAATAAAGAATATAGCAATACAATTTGGTTAATGATAAAATTGTACTGTAGAATATTGTAGCAATAAGCACTCTTTAATTTAATTTTAAATAATTCTAAAAAATATTATATTAAGTAATAAAAGGCGAAAAAATAATACTATTCTGGCAGTTTAAGTCTATAGAAAAAAAAAATATTCCGTGGTATAATTTGTCATCGTCGGTGACGATTTCATTATGTCATAATGTACTGTTTTTAATTTAAAAAGTACATTGTTTGCACTGTTTTAATTGCCACTATAAATCAAGAAAAAGTTTTTCCCTTAAACTTTTAGTTTCAAAATGGCCATATAAACTTATATATAAAATATATAATTACCATAGCTCTTGCTCTAGCTATAAACCTGCAACAAAAAATTTTACAAATTCCTTACCAAAAATAACTTTCTTAAGTTAAAGGGAATAAAAAAAAAAAAATAACGTTCTAAACACCATATAATACCAAAGACTAGCTTTTCCCACTAACTCAGAAAGGAGCTTAAGATTCTAAATTAAAGCATTATTTACCAATTAATCTGTCCTTCGTGATCACAATACATAATCTAAACGCATAATCTTAACCTTTCTCCTTTTATTTGTTATTTATATGGCATAAAATACTCTAAATTTTGGTATGTAGCTCGAAAGTTGAATTTCAGTGTTGCATAAGTAAATTAAATAAAAAAAGAAAAGGTTAAAGCTAGGTAATATTATTGATTCAAAGCACTAGAATAGGGGCATTGGGAGAAGAAAATAAATTAAAGACAAAATAGAAAATAAAAAGTTTTTCAGCACAAAAGATGACAACACTAGAGGCGCCACTTTATTTATCAACAAGTTTTGGGGAAGAGTTAACAATTTTAAATTAAAATTTGCCAAAATGTAGATTAGGACAAAAGCTAAACTCATGATTAAATCATTATGAGAATTCAATTGAGTGCAAATAAAAATATAGAAAAATTAAGGAATATGAATTACTTGTAAAGCCTTATGAAATTGCGAAGATGAGACGAGCACCAAATATTTTTTTGTAATTGTAATAACATCCGCAAAAATCATTGGATTAATTTAAATACTTGGTTTTTGCAATCTAGCAATTCCAATGATCCATTGATGGTATCCTATTCTCTACGTCCCATTTTAATAGTTTTATTTTTTTTATAAAGATTAAAAAATATTAATTAATATTACTAAAATTCAAAATATTTTTACTTTCTTTCCCAATATACCTCTTATTACCACTATCCATTTTGAACAAATAGATTATGTAATTGAATGAATACATTAAATAAAGACATTTTAGTGCAAAGTGTCTTTGCAACTATTTCTATAAAATATAAATTGGACTATATATTGGGACAAATAAAAAAGAATACAAAATTATTAAAATGAGACAAAGAGATTAATATTTATTCCTCAATGTTTGTTCTCCGGGTATAACTATTTATCACATAAACTTTTTAATTTGTTCAATTAATAACAAATTATGGTTTATTAAATTTGTTAACAATTTTGAAATATTGATACTTATCACTTGTCTTCTTTTTTTTCCTATTTTTATTTCAACCTAATTTTGAACAACCCTCGTACCCTAGATGCTATGTATCAAAGGACATAGAACGTCATATCATCTCTGGTTATATATGTAAAAATCTTTCCTCTCTTTCTTTTTCTTTTTGGTTCTATTATTGTGAAGAATTTATGCAAACTTTTTGCTAAAAAGTTGGTAGGAATTTATTCCATTAGATCATGTAAGAAATTCCTATCTTACTTTTTGCTATCTTACTTTTTGAGCACTTCTTGTTGTAACATGTACTCGTTAATTTGCAATAGAATCTAGACAACAAACTCTTGATATAATAACTATGCACATTACACATTTTTTCAACTTTGTCCAAATTTATATAATTTTCAGAGTTTATCAGGATTTTTTAAAATAAATATTATACTAGAAGAGCTAACTGACTTGCTTGTAAAACAAAGCATTTGGTAGAATGTTGAATGTTGAGAACGAAAAATAATATACTTTTCTGCATAAATTCGAAAAATGAATTAAAAAGAAAAAGAAAAAGAAAAAAATACCATTAAATATCAAACTAACTCAAAGATCTTTTTCAAAAATAAAGCACCAAATGAATAAAAGTGCCTTAAATCATTCTTATCAGAAAGAAGAATAAAAGAAGAGAAGAGTTGTATGACCAATCGGAAATAGACAGGTATATTGATTCACTTGCTTTAATAAGTTCAATGGTTTTAAAATTTGAAACTTTAAAATTGAAATAACAATGAAGAAAAGTATCTATTATTTGCGGTCTACCAAAAGGTGCCCCGTACAAAATATTCCAAAATTCTTATGGTGAAACCTAAAAACTTGTAACTTTTATTGATTATTTCTATCATGACCCAAAAGTAGAATTGTGTAGCAAAAGATTTTTATGATAAATATTCTTTTTAAATGTATGAAATTTGGAAATCCAGGAAAACACATGTAATTTTTTTCTGTAACATGTTCACAATTTACTGTTTTCATGACAGCTAATTGGAGTTTTTGTAACAAAATAGCTCAAGAATTTCGTCACATTTGCTGTAAATCTGATTTTTTCCCCCTTTGAAAATTAAGTGATGAGATATTTTTGTTAATAATCTGTTATATTACACACACAAAATAGTTACATCCAACGCGACAATGATATAATTATTGTCTGCCAAACAACTAAAAAGTACTATCAAATCACTGCAAAAATAAACACAATTAGCTACAAATTTGGCCTCAAAATTAGTCTTGTCTCAAAAATTACTTTTCGGCGTCAATATTTATACTTTGAAATCAAATAAACACAATTAGCTACAAATTTGGCCTCAATATTAGTCTTGTCTCAAAAATTACTTTTCGGCTTCAATATTTACACTTTGAAATCAAAGGCTAATTTGTTGCCAACAAATTTTTTAATATTTTTGTCAGATAAAGTAGCATCAAATTTCTATAGCTAGATTAATAATATTTGGCAACAAAATTTTCAACATTCACATCAAAATATTGTTGTTGCAGAATATTTAAAATTTTAATTATTTTTTCCAATTTTTTTTTTAATTTCTCAACAAATAATAAGTAGCTATTAGTTTATTCTAGAATATCCGTTTCTCAACAAATTTGGTTGCATATTTTAAGTTGATTTACTTGATGAAATAAGATCCTATACCAAGTATCATGTATTTGATGAGATCCAATATACTAAAGGAACCAAGAATTGAATCAAACTCTATTATAAGTTTTATACATTCAACTAATGTTATGAGTTATGTTTCGAAGAGATTTTAGTAGCACTAAAAAACACACAGAAAAATGAGGGAAAATAAAAATTTTCTAAGAAAATGATTTTTCCTTAGAAAATATTTTTTACTGAAATGAATGAGTTTTAGAATTCTCTTTATCCTAATATTTTAGAAGACAAGTATTTTATAAATTATTACCTTTTATAAAAAAATTTATTCAAAATTTCATAATATTGTCCATAATTCTAAATGTATAATATTTTTAAATTTTGGCTAAAAAATTAAGTATTAAAATAGTTGTGAAAGAAAAAATTATTTTGGAGTTATAGCATTCAATTAAATGAGAAAATAGAATTTTCTTGCAAAACTAAAAATAATTTTGCTCGACCATTCCAAAATTATAAAGACTACTATTGATAAACAAAGACCCTGCTACTCCAAAAAACACAGAGAACACTAAAAACCCAAATTCTTAAAAAATTGCACGAGCTGAAGATAAAATAAAATAATTTCGCAACCCTCTTCATCAACAGTATCTCAATTCTCATGCAACTCTCTCTCCCTCCCTCTCCACACTAAAAAATACAGTAGCATCTTATCTCGCGTGCAACTCTCTCTCCAACAGGTAACGCCATTGATTCATCTCATTCATTTATTTTTAGTTGATAAATTGATATTTTTAATCTTTATAAATCCAACTGATTAGATGTACTATACTCAATTTTGGTTTATGTTTAATTAGATGTGGTATTATTTTTATTAATCGATGCTTAATTTTTATGGGTATACTTTTCATTAGTTGTGGTATGCTTTTGATTAATCGATACTTAATTTATAAATTTTCCTAATTAGATGTGGTATACTTTTGATTGATCAATGCTTAATTTTTATAAATCCACCTAATTTATGTGACTGTGTTATTGATATGTATTGAAAAATTTTAAGGTATGCTCAAATATTTCCCTTTAATAGTGACTGCCTATTTTAGATATACGTTTAAATATAACAATATCACCCTTTAATGGTGAATGCCTATCCTTTTGATTGAAACAACTGAAATAAAAATTGTTATACTTCAAATATAACAATATCATCACCCATATAAGCATATGACGACATGGGTTTCCGCATTTTTGACAAAGTTTAGATCTTGGGCTCATATGTTTGCAACTTTTTTACCTGCTTTCATTTTTAATAATTTGGTAGATTTGACCTTTTGGACGTATCTGGATCATGTTTTGGCTTATGCCTTTTTTACGTGTTTGAATTAGAATTTGCTATTGAATTTACTATTTTGTTCGCATTGTGGCTTGTGTTATTGCAACATCCCATAATGTATAGACAATTCCGAGTACGTCACTATCATTCAACCACATCATAATATCAACATAAGACACCAATCATCATATTTTATTAAATGAAACTATTCAAAAACATATCAGATAGTAACTCAAACCGGCCTTATTATCATGTTTTATGGCCTCGCAACTTACTCAAAAGGTAAATAACTAACATCATGGCCAATGGCGTACAACTATCTGAAATGTAATAAC
>MKEJ01023738.1:0-11215 GCA_001753735.1 Embelia ribes | reverse complement strand
TATGTTTTAATAACGTTAGATTACATGTTTTCCCACTGTTACCCGAATTTAAATCTGATATGATGGATAATATTATTTTATTATAAAGCACAAACATCGGACCTGCTTTAAATTCAACTAACGATTAAAAAAATTGACGTGTGAGTCCAGTAAGTTTTGAATTGGATCCCTCGTTACCAACTCTGACATTTATTACCTAATAATAATACAACTGCTGTAAATAATTTGTTTAAAATCATGAAAATAAGGATTATGCTTACATACATATGATTTTGCTGTCCATGCATAAATAGAATTGACAAGGGTAATGTGACATTATTACCAATATAACACTCTGTTGTAAAACCTTAATTTTAAAAAAAAAATACTTTTTCCGATATATAGAGACGCTGAAAATCGATATTTTTCAAGTGCTATTCCACGATTATAGTATCCACCCTTATGGTTTGTATTATACTAGTATACTTTGAGATTCGTTTCAGTTTGTCCCTTATCATTTTATTTGTTTTGAATTATACTTTCTCGTGTACAGTCTCGGTTCAAATTGTTCTGTATTCTTTCAGTTATTGTAATTTACTTATTGTACTTTTAGACACGTTTCAATTTACCCCTGTCATTTTTGCATTATTTAATTTGTCTCCTATAATTGTTATGTTTCAATATAAAATTATAATAAGTGATTGAAGTAACAACTATAAATTATTGAATATATTTTAGTGAAAAAAAAAGTTATGTAACATTTTTAATGCATCTTTTATTATAATATTTAGTACATTTATCTTAATAATTATTAATTTATAAAAATTAAAAAAGATGTGTTAAATAAATCATTTATTCCTTAACTAAACTACCTGCACGCTAAAAACAAATTGAGAAATTTTATGTTATTATTTCAATAAATTATATTTGATTAAAGTTAAATCTATTAATGATAGGGGATAAATTGAAATAAGACAATAAATAATTTGGATAAATTAGAATTTAATCTAACAATATGATGAGTAAATTTCAATAAATTAAAATTAAAGGGAAAAATTAAAAAGAAATTGGAAATGATAAATGACAATTTGAAATAAATAAAAGGATAGAAAATAAATTGAAATTCAAAGTAAAGAGAGGGGGCAAAATGGATTTTACCCATTATATTAGTCACCTTTCTCTTCAATTTGTAATATTTTCATATAATTTCAACAACAATTGCCGCCACGGTGTGTTGCAATATTTACACTTGTAAGTTGTACCGCTTCCCAAAAATCATAAATAGTGTGAAGAAAATTGAGCCGAAAAATAGGTGTAGAAAAAGAAGCTGCCGCCTATCCAATTGGATGGAAACTATGGGGTCTATTTGAAGGAGCCATTCATTTTTAAATATCTAATAATTGAGATTAAAAAATCAATCTTTTTATAAAATTTAATTTAAAAAAATAAAATTTAATTTTAACTATCAATTTAAAATAAATAATTCAGATTTGCAGGACAAAGCCTGACCGGGCGGCCAGACGTGGGGTCCAATTAGATGTATTGATTTTGTAAGTATTGAAGCCCATGTTATCTAAGGTGTCACTACCATTAGTTCATTGAATTGTGGTGTGAATATAGAGAGGAATAAGGTTGACTTATGTGGAGTGAAGGCCCCAGTGCATTTAATAGAGTGACTCTTTCAAAGTCATACCAATTTAGGGCATGTTCTTTTCGGTGCGGTTTCTAGCTAGTATTTTTTTTTCTTTGTAAAGTTGAATAATGGTAGTATAATTTTGTTTTTTTGGTCAGACTATAAAATATTTATGGGGTTTAGAAGTCCGACTATGTGTTTGATTAATGATAGTCATTCCTCTTCATTGGATTCTTTTGTTTCATTCAAACCCTTGTTTCATAAGACGCATGATTCAATTTTGTGTGTGGAATTCGAAATGGTTTTGTGAAAATTGGAAACTTGAAATTCAGGCATTGTATAGAACTTAAATCAAACTACAAAACAAACTAACTAGGGTCATTAGTTTTTGTTGGGATCCTTATAAATAAATAATAATTTATGAATAAATAACAAAATAAGTAATAAGTTATAGCAATTGAATTTAATTTGGATTGAATAGCATATGAGATCGCATAAATTCCTTGTTCCAACTTTAAATTCAATTTGTCCACCACCGATTGTGTTTTTGTCTGCACCGGCAATGAGTTTCCAATATACAATGCTTGTTTTCTACGTCCCGAAAAAATCTACACTTGAGATGTATGGTCGAACTTTTGATGGTGTGGTATTATTTATGTGAAATGAATGTGTATGTATATATATTGTTGAGATTATATACGAAGACAATAAAAAATTTTCTTTTTTTTTCCTTCTCTTTTTCTTTCTCTATTTCTAATGAATAGCGTATATATATCGGCACAAATGTCAGAAGAGATATTTCAAATCAGCCAAAACTTCACTGTAATACTCTTTATGAGTTTGTAACTCCCAAACCGCACAGAATATTCAATTACAAAATTGAATGGTTTTCGCGCGTTATCTCAGGTTGGCTGGACCTAACCCCAAGCTAGCTGGTCCTATTTAGGCTAGTCGAACCTAAACAAGGTCCTAGCCGATCCGAGAGGGTTTCCTAACCGGTCCTTTCAATCAATTTGAGAGAGATCCTTAGTCGTTTATAGTTACTTTGAAGTTAATTTTCATTCACATAATTAATTATTTTTGCCATGTGAATATACTTTATTGAGACCCACAATAAGAGTTCTATCTCCCACCAAAAAATAGCGAAATATTTTAAATGGACCTCACCTTAAATAAATTACTCAAAATTAATTCCTTTGACGAGTTACAAATACAAAGTTAATGGGTAAAAAAATAACAGGCTATTTGAGCACTATACGCTATCCTCAATGGTTGCTGAATTAGGGCTAATTTAAGACCTCTCGTGAAGGGGTTTATAATCAGTGACACATAATCATAATATTATTGATAATCGTGGATAATATAGTAAAGTGTGGGAATTATTTTATTTTGATTTTTGATTGTTTGATCAAATTGACAGCATGAAGAAAGTTGTTTATTTTCGATTTTGTATTGGCAATTTTGAAAATATTTCATATTTCCAACCTCAACAAAAATGGGCTAATTTAAGATTTGCGCCATGTCAAAAATACAATGAAATGGGCCTTGCGTGTTGTTGCCGCGTGCCACTGAATGTTAATTCCTTATTTACAGTCCAACTACTCGAAACCCAATTTGGTAATTAAAGTCTTATTAAACTCTAAATTTAAAAACACAATCGAATGTTACAAAATAAGTTCCAAACGACAAATGAGTTTTCTATCTCAGGCTATGTTTGAGATTGCTTTTCGAGGATGCTTCTGTTATTTCTCTTAATGCAAAATAGGTAGTAATGTTTAGTAAAAAATTGCTTCTGTTTCCCTAACATAAATTACGAAAATATATTAAAATTTTTCTAGTTATATTTACAATCCATGCCTACTTTTATTTTTTTACAATAAAAGAATCACCTTTTTACAAAAACCACCCTATTTATCACAATACTTCTAAATTTTTTTTATTAAATATTATCATACATATGCTTCTAGAATCAACCAAGTCAAAAGAACTTTTTGAGAAACTCAAGGCTATTTCTTGATATGGGCTAAAAGTCCAAAACAAGATCCAGTTGAACTACGTGCGACCCAAACTCCAGCCCAACAATAACAAAAAAAAGGGTAAAATGGAACTTTGATAACTAGGGTTTTTGTACGTCTCTCTCTCGAGTCCAGCCTCCGTGAAGAAGAGAGAGCGAGAGAGAGGGAGAGAGAGAGAGAGCTGAGCTTACTGCAAAGATGGTGCAGCGTCTCACTTACCGCAAGCGCCATAGCTATGCCACCAAATCCAACCAGCACAGGATCGTCAAGACCCCTGGTATATGCATACACATATACATACATACTCATTATATACGCACCTGTTACCTGCAATCGCTTCTATTTTATTTATTCATTATATGAGATTAATTCTGTTTTATCTTATCTGGGTATGTAAAGTTACATCTGTAGCAGTATTACGCTATTGCTTAATTTCTTCAAGTCCGCTAGCACCGGTGCTTCTAGATGAGTCCCTAAACTAAATTTTAGAGATTAAGTTTTAGGGAACGCTACACGATTGTATCTACACCGATGTCCTTGAATTGGGGGATTGCTGTTCATTCCCCTTTTTAGATCATTCACATCAGCCTTTCAAAATTAACTTCCCCTTTCTCAAATGAGAAAGAAAAAGGAGAAATGCGACTAATCCAGTCTTTACATACCGGAATTTTTTTTGCAAGTTGCTATACTGGCAATGCATTTGGTGTAAGGATTTATTGAAAGAAAATGTGACGGAAAAGAAAATGTTGTGCTTGAATGTTTGATTTTTTGTGGAGAAATTTTTCTTTATGTCATATTTTCTCACGAGTAATCCTTGTACCAAACGGAGCCTGACTTGTCACACACTCTATAAAAAATAAATTTTTACTGCCAAAATTAAAAAAATTAAGAAATAGATTGTATAGGCAATTTGTTTTGAAAATCCGAATATGGTCAATTTTTGTTTTGTATGACAAATAGCTTTCCGTAAGTCAGATTTAGAAAGTAAATAATCAAGACTGTTGTGAGTGCTTGCTTTTAAGGCTAGGGAATTTAATGCGAACATTCACTAATACTTTCATGTTTTTAACATGGATATTTCCAAAAAAAGAAGATATAAAAAGAGTAATTGTATTTGTTTGTATAAAAAATTACAAGATGTCATATTTTCAAAAGAGGTAAAAATCTTAACAAATCATGAAAACGTTGCAGAATTCGCTTTATGCTTCGTCTGCTGCAATATTCAATTGTCATCGACCAAAGCTTTGATACCAAATGATGCCATAAAGTAAATAAGAAAGACTGGTGTGAATGCTCCTGTGCTAGGGGATTTGATCTGGATATTCTCCAGAACTTAGCCTCTGATTTGGAGATCAAATTATTTGGTTAAAATTTAGCTGCTGGAAATGGATTATCGGGTGGGAATGCCCTTATATTAATGAATAACTGAGTATACATGAGCACATTTCTTTCTTGTATTTCTTCTTTTTTTTAATCTAATTCGATTTTTTCTATTCCTGTGTATGTAAATTTACTTTTTTTTCATCATTGTGTTAAAATTTTTTTTGATACTAATGAATGCACATATACATTCTGCATAAGCACATATTTTTTTATATATTTGTTCATTTTATTAACTTTATTCTGTTTTATCTCTTCTGTGTAAGTAAATTGTACTCTGCTTTCTATCCTTGTTGCCTAATAATATGGTACTGATGAGTGTTTAGGTGGGAAGTTGGTGTATCAGACGACTAAGAAGAGAGCTAGTGGGCCTAAATGCCCCGTCACTGGGAAGAGGATCCAAGGGGTATGTAATTTTAAGCTCATAATTGTGTTCATTTTATATCTTAGTCATCTATATGATTCATTTTGTCTCTGACTGGATGTTTGGGAGCTTAAGGTTTTGTGAACGACAACTAAAGGTATAAGGTTGAGTTACCGAATGCTCTGAAGATGTACTGATGTGGGAGTTACTTGGATGATTACGCTTTTTAACAAAATACTTAAGAGTTATGAGTGGACATGAAGCCTTTTTAGTTCTCATCTTCTTAAACATGGGGGATATTTCAAATTTGTGCAAAAGGCTCGCTTAGGGGTGCTCACCTTTTCAGCCTCCCTCCGCTCCACCGGCCTTGATTGGTGCTGGACATCCGATCTAAAAGTTTATAAAAAGCTTGGTCTAAAATTCCTTAAAAATTAGGTTTTTATGATTACACAAGTAATAATCCCCGGAAAGTCTCCCTACCAGCCAAACCAACAAAGACACAGCTACGTAAGATTGTGAATTTGGCTGAGTAGGGTGATATTTATGCGTGATTGCATGTGCTCTTTCCATTGAATAGTTTTGGGTGATACTTGGTCTATGGCTTGTGAGGCATCTTTCTTGCATTTTACAGTTGGGAGTGCTGAAAGTGTGAGAAAAAAGGTAGAATATTGATCTTGGTGTTGAGGGTGTAAATATATTAGGGATTTTAGGTGAAAGTGTTGAACAAAAGGATGAATATTTTTTAGCTAGTAGTGCTGAAAGTGAGTAAAAAGGTAGAATGATTTTTAATTTGGGTTGCTTCTTATCCTCATGCTTATTGACGTTTTACGAGAGGGATTTCATATGTTAAGGATTCTAGGTTTCCTTGAGGTTATTATGATCAAATATCTCTGTTTCTGCTCTTAGTTCGTCATTTGTACAATATTTCACAGAAGTTATACGTAATTAAGACTATTTTTTATCTACGATTCTGAAAGTAAATATCAGTTCAGAAAGTCGGCTTTGAACTATAATATATAATATATAATATATTTTAGAAGTTTTTATTTGAAACCAGCAAAAATTTGAAATTAGAAGATAAACCAATAATTCTAGAATCACTGTTGAGCACTTGGGTTTGGACATGGATAGATTATTTTGGCCCTCCTCTGTGTGTGATTCTAACTTCGATTTATATAGAAGTCCAGCCTATTTACTGTGAAGGCTTTTTATGGTAGTGCAGCATATGCAAGTATGAATTATGGTGGTTATGGGCTCAGTCATCGGCATGCGTTCCAATTGAGTACTTCTTTCACAGTAAACATGTCTTGACTCTGTTCTGTCTGCAGATTCCTCATTTGAGACTGACTGAATACAAGAGATCTAGATTATCTAGGAATAGGAGGACCGTGAATCGTGCTTATGGTGGTGTTTTATCTGGAGGTGCTGTCAGAGAGAGGTATGTGCTTTTGGAATCTTCGTAAGTGTTGCTTGTTTAATGCATTCGGATTTGCTCTTTATTCAATATATTTTGCAGGATTGTTCGAGCTTTCTTGGTGGAAGAGCAAAAGATCGTTAAGAAGGTTCTGAAGATGCAGAAAACAAAAAGAAAAGCTGGCAGCTAAGAGCTAAGATTCTTCGTTGAGAAAATCATTTTGTGCTTGAGAAAGATTTTGACTTTTATGATATTTTTACAATTGTGCACTGTCATTGTTTTCCAACTCAAATGACTTGGTTTCTTGGTTTTCAGTTTTTGTCGTTTATACATTCCTGAGTTGTGTTTGTTTGCTTTAAACTCTTGTATCTTTGGTTGTTATGAATTAGGACCTCTGTTTGTATTAGTCACTTGGGTAATAGGATGATTATTTTTGGCGTTAAATAGTTAGATAATTTTTTTCATATCCTCTTCACCTTTTCTAGCCATCTTCACCGCATCTTGCTAAACCATCTTTCTTCTTGAGAAAATGGATACCGTAAATTTCAAGAGGAATTGTGACTGGTATGCATAATGTTGAATCGTGTACGTGATTCTCTTTTCTCTGGCAAGATGTCACTTTTATATCAACTATAATGGTTTGTGCTTTGTGGTAAGTATATCCGGCTTCTTATTTGAGTTCCAGATGATTTGTATTTAATTACTTTGCCAGCTCTGATGAGCTAAGTTCTATTGTCATTCTGCATGTTTCAGATTATTGATTTTCCTATTTTCTTGCATTAATTTTGGAATTTTATATTATCCTATATAAACTTTAATCCTTTGAGCGAAAAATGACACGCCTATCAAATTGTAGGCGATGATTAATACATTCTGATAGGAGCATTCGAAGTAGCAAATTCTCATGTTAATTTGCTAGATAAAAGGATTATACAGGAAAGTTGTTTTACATGCAAATACCTCTCGGATCGGTTATGCATAGATATTTGAGTTTTGCATATCATCTGAGTTTGATAAGAGTGATGTTTTCAATCTTCACAGTAGTATCAGCACACAAGTTCCATTTTCAAGGTGGTAGATAATAATTCATTATCAAAGAAGAAAAAAGAAGAAAGCGGGGGCAATGAACATGAACAATAAGGATTCTTTGGCAACTCGTGAAAACATTTGTAGTGATATTGATTCCAGTAATCCTATGCATTCCCAAAATTTTTATCCAATTTTCTTACCTGCTGATGTGGAAAGAAAATTTTAATGCAAGTCATTAATGCAATATAATTAAAAATTAATCACATTCAAATATTTTTCTTACCATGTCAGTGGTTAAGAGAATTGGATAAAAACTTTAGGCCGGTGTGGCATTTCTCTATTGATATTTGTGTGTATTTGTACTTTTAGTGCATAATTCCAGGTTCCAATTTTCATATTTGCTTTGCACATCCTTGATGTGAAGTGATTTTTAGGTTGCAGAGATTTTGAATCCTCCAATAGTAGACATGATACATTGACTAAAAACTTACTTTGCTCAAAGTAGGTTGTGCTTTAAATTAATAGGCTATTGAGTCTTTCAAAGGTGCACGTATTTAACTCTTAACCTTTCAAAGAATGATCCTTGTATTCAAAATCTTGAGCTGCTGCTTCTTGCAAATACTGCCATAAATCTCATCATCACATCCCCAAACAACATTGCGGAACAGATAAAATTGCAGGCGCATTATCTGATTCTCTCCTTTTTTGAGAAGTAAACATGAAATATATACGCTTAAAAGAGTTGTCATCGTTGGACCAGAGGTGCTGGTGGATTTTGAGGTTCTGAAGGAGGGTCCAGTGCGACTTTTCTCTGGCTGTTGATGGTTGTAAAAAAGTCTTTCCGGGTGAAAAAAGTTACAGGGTACATAACTAACATCATTATACATAGGAGAATGTCCCAAGATGATGTTCAGCGAATTGGTTCGCATCATCACCCATGTTAGTAATATGGAGTTTATTGTATATCTGAGAGTCTAAATCCCATCTTCTCTCCGACTGGCATTCGGCTCAACACTACCAAGACAACGTCCTCAGGCAGAGCGGGAGAGGCTGGAATGTAGCAATCCAATGATTCATAGGCCTTGAGAATGGAAACGATTATAAGAATACCCAAAGCATTTTGATTATTTTGTTCTCGATAAAAAAATTACTAGAAATTTTTGGAGAAAACCAGAAAAGGGGAAAAGAAAATAGATTGCTAACCTTGGAAGCTAGAGACATTTAGAGGCAGATGATGAAAATTTGACAAATTAAGTCTCAAACAAAGAAAAGGGAAAAAATAATTTTAAGTGTATGTTGTAGCTTTTCTCGTGGTTTAAAGATTTGAGTAATTGGAACCGATCCTATTCATATGGGGTAATAGATGGTAATACTTTTGTTCCTATTCTTTTATTCTTATTCCAATTTGTCTTATATTTTTTCATTTTTTTCAAGTTACTCCCTATCGTTTCCAATTTTTTTTTAATTTGCTCTGTTAATTTTTAATTTTTTGCAATTTGCTCCCGGTACTTTTAGACTCGTTCTAATTTATCGAAGTCCTTTTGTCTTGTTTCAATTTGCCCCTATTATTAATAGATTTAACTTTAATAAAAATAACTCATTGAAATAATAGCCTAAAATTTCTCAGAATATTTATAGTATCTAAGTGGTTTAGTTAAGAGATAGGTGATATGTGTATTACATCTTTTTAATTTTTTATAAACTATTAATTATTGAGATAAATTTACTAAATATTATGTTAAAAGATATAAATGTTATGACCTATAAATGATTTTCACCAAAATATTTAATTAACTTATAATTATTATTTCAATTGCTTATTATATTTTTATAATAAAAATAATAATTATATGGAAAAATTAAACAAGGCACTAAATATAGGATAAATTGAAATGAGTTTAAAAGTATAGGGAGTAAATTACAATAATTGAAAGAGTAAGGGGCAAATTGAAACGAGACTGTAAACAATGGGGTAAATTTTGAAGCAAATAAAATAATAGGGAACAAATTAAAATGAACTTCAAATGATAAGGTGCAAATTGAGCTTTACCCTTATTCTTTTTGTTTGGATTTCTTAATAAATGTGACCAAAAAGAATTCTAATATCTATACCATTATTAAAATCCATGCCAATTTTGGCAATTAGATTTGAAAAGCCTGTCGTTTTTCTTGGTCTACCTATTTTGCCCTTATTCATTTTTACTTATTTCAAGCCTTATTCTTTCAACAAACAGTTGCAAAAGGTAACAAAGTAATTTAATAACAAAACAGTTGCACACCCATGTTCTCTTCACATTTCTCTCTGTCATCCCATTTAGATTTTGCCTTCTGCCTTTTGCTCTCCCCTCTTTTATCCTTCCTAATTACTGACAAGGAGGAGATCAACGATAAGCCATCGTTTGCAAGGTAATTCAATATATCTAGATATAGATATATACACACATACACATTGTTGTTTTAAGGGTTTTAATTTGGTTTCTTATTGTAATCCAATACTTTACTTCTGCTTTATGTGTTTTTCATTTATAGGACATGAATTGGTCATTGGGGATAGAATTGAAGTGGGTTTAAGATATTCACATTGCATCGTCCTTGGTGATTTTCTCCTTTTGTAATTTGTAATTGATCATATTTCATGGGAGAAAAGAAATAAAAACTATGTAATCTAGCAAAACTAAAAACCCAACAAGCTACATACCATAAATGTTCAGAGTCGAATTGAAAGTGTTTTGACTATGTTTTCAGGCATTGATTGGGGAAAATTAAAATGTTTAAAGAGATTGATTATTATTTTATAGAATTAGTCACTGAATTATGTAAAATACCATAAGAGACGGAAGACGTTGGATTTAGATAGCAGTTAGAATTTGTCGCTGAATTAGTGTTTTGACTACATTAACAGAACGAATATTTATATTTTTTAACGTCCATGATATGTCAAATTTGAAAATAAAAATTGTTTACAAAACTATATTTTTTCCAAATAAAAATTCTTTATAGAAATGAAGTTCTTGAAAATAGGAGACAATAAAAATATAATATTCACTTTTAGATAAAAAAAATAATAATATTTTCATGTACATGCTCAACCAATTGGCTTTAGTAGCTGGGAACAACCTCCTATTAACTAGAAATACCACCACTTAATAACTACATATACCACGATTACCATAACTTCAATCTAAAAATTTATTGATAACAGCAATGTATCCAATAATTTTTTGTTGCCTCTAAAATTTTATTGCACCAAATTATCAACTAATATTACATATCATCTATGATCATTTTTCATGTACCACGTGATCATCATGTCACAATTGCCGAGCATATTTTGGGACTACGAGTCATCTAATGATAATAACCTACTTTTTTTTTTCTTTCTTTTTTTTTTTTTAGTTTCA
>MKEJ01023737.1:0-28563 GCA_001753735.1 Embelia ribes | reverse complement strand
ATTTCCGCCGGATTTGAAAATTGGGTAACTATTCCCGTCACGCCCCCGCCCCATATACATATTTTGAAAAAATCCATTTCTCCCCTCACGAACTGCCCGAACTCGCCCCCGTACCAAACTAACAATAATGATTTTTCAAAAGTTAAAACAAAAACGAACATAATTGACTAACTTTGTTACCAAACATCAACTATCATTTATATTAAAATATAAAAAAATTGCACATTAACAGTGGAAGTATCATATGGAACCCTAAACCCCCCCCCGGCGGGTGCCTTTGACAAGTGGGTTTCCCCCGAACCCAAACACACTGAAATCGGATTTTTCCCATCAAAATCGGGATGTGTTCATATAAATACCCACGGGTTCCGTTTCAATTGCCATGTTTATATTCAAGAAAAAAATAAAAATAAAATTGATAACCAATGATGTTTATGGGGGCACGATCTTAAGTTATGAATGGCTTCCCGGTCCATTTAGGCTGCAAAATTTTCAATCAACGGCTAAAATTAAAAGTATATTTAAAAGAAAGGTTAAATATTTCTTTTATTTAATGTCAACAACTAATTTAAAAATTAACTGCAAAGATACACCGAATAGAAATTTTCCAGAATTGCTATAGGGTAACCCCAGGTCCAATCCGGATGGGTGAGCTGAGTATACCAGGCCCAGAGCGACTCATTTTGCTCCCCACATAATCTAATCTATAACTAGAGTCAAAAAATGCCTAATCCAAAAATCCTAAACAAAGGGCCATTTTTATAAATAAAAAAACTTAAAATTTAATCACTCAGTATCAACAAAATTTTAGTTATTGCAATGAAGATTACATGTCAACTAAAATAATTTCTTATTACATTTTTAGATATAAAGCCATTAATTATGCACTAAATATCAATATTTTTCAACACATTATTTTTAATATTCAAAATTGCTAAACCGAACAAATTAAGTTGTGATAGCCAAAAGTTTTACCCTTTGTATTGACTCTATTTTTAGAAAATGAAGTATAATTCAAGATAATTTTGAGAATTTGAATTAATCAAAAGGGTTTAGCGATTTATTTATTAAAAATCCTGAAATATAGGCAGTAGGAATTGAGTATATCTAAGATGCATATTGATACAGTGAAGGCTAGGAGTATGTTATATCAATTAGAAGTAAGTTCATAAAAAATTTGAAAAATTTTGGAAACTTCTAAGCCCAAGTTGGCAAAAAAGGGTAAAATATAATATAATAATAAAAAAATTAAAGCATACAAATAGATAATTACCTACAAATTTTTTTTGGCCGCCTAAATTTTTTATAATTTTTTTAATAAATTGTAAAAATAATTAGACCGGTATAATTTTTAGGCCCTGGGCGATGCCCACCCTAATACGGGCCGGCCTCTTATTTTGAAAAATTCATATATTTTTGTCACAAACTTTGACAATTTGAAATAGTTTTATGCTTCACAGCCCCTTGCATTAAAGAAAAAGTCTTCCTATGATATAAGTCCACGAATAATACGAATGGTTTTTATTTTGATTTATTCAAAACTAATTCAATATTTTTTTTATAAAAATTCAATCATTACAAAATAAAAAATATATATACTATTTTTCATTCTAATTATTAAAAATAAAAATAAGTAAGATATTTATAGGGGCACGTTTTATCATTAACATTCCTTTTTAAATTTAAAATTGAAATTATATATCGATTAAATAAATTTTATTATTTATATACGCATGAATGCCCATTTATTTAACTTCTACGTTCAACATGCATGCGCTCTTTCCACGTCATTGGATCTGTGTAATGCTTTTTCTATGTAAATAGTTTAGTCAAGGGATAAATATCTGTGTAACACTGTTTCTTAATTTTTTATAAATTATTAATTATTGAGATAAATTTACTAAATATTATATTAAAATATGTAAACATTATATGGCCTATAAATTAATTTGCGTCAAAATATTTTTACTAACTTATAACTGTTGTTTTAATTACTTATTATATTTTTATAATAAAGCTTAATAGTTATAGAGGCAAATTAAACAAGGCAGAAAATATAGAGTAAATTGAAACAAGTCTAAAATTATAGAGAGTAAATTACAATAACTGAAATAATAGGGGGCAAACTGAACGAGACTATAAACGATGGAGTGCAATTTGAAACAAATATAAGGATAATGGGCAAATTGAAATTAACCCCGAAGAATTGGAGACAAATTGAACTTTACCCTTTAGCATAAGTCTCACCCACTCCATTTAACGGTACAGAGCCGAGCCGAGTTACAGGATCTTGCTACTTATTGTAATGAGCAATCTCTCCCAAAAATAGTATATACTTTTCCAAGTAGACAATATTATGAAGACCAATTCAATAATAGGACCGATAGAATATTTTCTCTCATTAATTTTTAGATTATATTAGTTGATGTATCATTGTGTAATTATGTAATTATACCTTGGGTACTTGTGTAAGCTATTTATAATTTGTTGCGTATTCAATATTTATGAATACAATTACCATTGTTTTATAAAACGTGACATTAATTTGCTAAATACCGTCTTAAATTCATTTACTCTCAATTTCAAAAAAGAATTGTTATGCATCTCCGAGAGTACAATTGACCACCTAATCATACAGTAAGTTTGGAGTCGAAGTGAGATAATTCGGACAGAAAATAATATAGAACAATCGTTGGAAAAATTATGCCATAGTTCAGTACTATCTAAGAATTAAAGTAAAAGAAAATAATGCAGGAAAAATATTGTCTCTTTCAAAATTTAAAACTAACTCAATCATTGACTATTAATTTTGCTAAGAATATATGGACATGATTAATTCATGTATTAATACGAGAAAATATTTTCTTGACATTAATGAAAAATCAACTTAATTTACAAAGCTATAACAATGCATGATTTTAATACCCAATGATTATGAATGTGTACCAATATAAAAATTTATTTTTGTACTAATATTTATCCGAAAACAGGCTCTACCAGGAGGCTAAAATAATATAAATCATTTTAGAGGCCAGGAGCGGCCCAATCATTTGGGGTTGAGCCCAAATATCAATTGGAATAAAATTAAAAGAATTGTTAATATTAGCTATATATAATTAATTAGTATGATAAAAATAAATTAATAATAAATTATTATTAATATGGAACAGAAAAATGCTCTAAGGGCATTCACCTCAGACTATGTAAAAAAGTTAGCTGAAATAACTGAAAAATGACAATTTTCTATTTTACCCATTCACTATTCAACTATGACATACATCAAATTAATTATTTTACCCAATAGTCGTAATTTAATTTTTTTAATAGCATTATTTTTATTATTATAAACATTTTAAAATTAATATTGATAGTCAAATTTATTTTTTATATAAATTTTGTAAATTTATTCATCAATATGTATGTCTAATTGGAGTACATTTTATGAACTTTGATATAACGTATTGTATGTAAATATACGTGCTACATCTTTAAAATTATATAAGATTTAAAAAAAATGAGAAGGGAGAAAAAAGGGGACAGGACAAAGAAAGTATTTAGGAAGCGTTTGGCGGTACCATTGGAAGTGCTTTTAGGTTCCAGAAGTCCATTTGCAAAATAATTTAATGTTTGGTGGATATTTTTATAAGTGGGCTATCCTAGAAGGCCATTTACCATAAGTCAATTTAAGCTATTTCCTAGAAAGCGCATTTTTATCACTTCTCACAAATTGGAGGATATTGGAAGGCTAATTAAATTATTGGCCATGAAATTCCAAAACTATCCCCCTATTACATATCAAAAGACCCATTTTACCTTTTATTATTTAGGAATTTACAAATCTTATCATATATAGGCACTGAAAATTACAAACTGAAGCCAATATTACACCACACTCGATTTGTTGAGCTCGGAGAATTATCTTGTAGTGGTAAAGTTCCATATCTAATTAACCTAAAATGGAATGGATTGTATCAAATTGATGTGTATTTGGCTAGGATAATCCAAATTGCACCGGATAATTTAAATCACAATTTGTTTTAGTGTTTTAGATATGCATAAATGGTTTCATTTCATAAAATAAATTATTTGTATTTCGTATGGTTGTAGATTATGGTTAGTATTAAAATAAATAAGGATTTAGTTCATATTTATAACTCAGTTTAAACTTATTAGCCAAATGTATAAGGATGACTTGAGTGGTGACAAGGATATGATTCGTCCAATAACGAAGAAAAAGCTCTAATGGATCATGTTCAAAATACAATTGCAAATTTAATTTTACTTTCATGCAGCAATCAATAAAGATATGAAGATTTAGATTTTCTTGATAAATTTAAAACTCCAGCCATTAATAAACTTGACTTTTTTTTACATAATTAATTATCAAATTCTTTTAGGTAATGATTTCATTTTATTTGATGATAATAAATTTTAGGCTTTGTTTAACATTGATTTTGTATTATAAATTTATTACAATGATAATTGGATTTACTCTTTTAAGTCATTACAAACTTGTTAGCCAAACAGGGTGGAAAGATTTCTAAATATGTAAGCACTTAAGATTAATATTCACCAAACATCCTTTTTTTTATTAAGTACTTATTTAGAAATCAATTTTTTGAAATCCATCTACAAATGAGCTTTTTTGAAAGTAACGTTTGTCCAAAACGCACCCTTAGTTTTTTTGCTACATTGATTGTGTACTTTTAGCCGAGTGTTGTGGCTGAAATAGCTAAGTATTTGGCTAAGTTGTTTATGCCTATTTTTGATCTTTTGATGAATTTGCCATCTAAAATAGCTAAAAATTGGCATTTAGCCAATCTGATGTGATTCGCATCAGTTTTTACTAAAAATATTGGTTGTTTTAGCTAAAAAAAAATACAATTTTTCCAATTTTATCTATTCTTTACTCAGCTATGTCATGCATCAAATTGGTTATTTTACCTAATCTTAATTTATTTTATATTTTTCTACCTAATATTATTATTATTATTAATATATATATATAAAACTAACATTGAGAATCGAAAGTTTTTTTTTTACAATTTGTTATATAAATAAAATAATTATATATATATATATATATATATCAATATATATCTCTTTCTTAAGTATATTTCGTAAGTTTTAATATAGTATACAACATGCAAAAATATATTAAACGAGTTTAAAGTTATAATTTTTTAAATAAAAGGGAAATGAGAAAAAGAAGAATGAGGGAGAGAAAGATGAAAAAATAAACAAGAAGAGAGAAAGGAATGAGAGGAGAGAGAAATCATTTTACCACGTCTATATTGAATAGGTATCTTTATCCTGGCCATCATTTTAGCCAATATGATGTACGAGTATTTCAATGATTTTTTGTATTTTTGTTGGCTAAAATAACTAAAAATTCACTTTTAGCTAATTTGATATGAATGCTTAATCATTCTATTATATATTCATGATTATTAATAAGTTTCTATTCTTTTAATTGGTAGTTAAATAATGTTTTTATGACTCTGAACCCAAAATTCTTGTAGGCCTAAGAAATCTTCCTCAATGGTGCCCCAAAATAAAGAATGATTATACTTATATCACCGAGGTTTTAGTGGGTTCACCTCCTACCCAAGTTGATTTATGTGGGCTCAACTCACACCCTCTATTGAGTATTGAGACAATCCCTCAATTACTCTTACAAGAGTCCCCCCTCACTCTAAATGCAAAGGTTAATTCGAATCTAAAAAGAAAACTCTATTCCACTTATAAAAGAGACTTATAAGGAATTTAGCATAAAAACTTGTATGTAATTTATTGTAGTGCAATTTCTTGTTGGATTGTTGATGATAACATTCAATTGAGCATCTATTTTTAACCTTTGAAGTGCCCAAAAAGTTTACTATCCGTTACACCCATAAATGGAAAAAGCACTTTTGAGCAATCAAACTGTTGCAGCTAAATATAGTCTCCCCAGTCAACTCCCAAGTGTACCTAGTCAACTTCCCTTAATGACCCAGTCAACTCCCTCAACTCCACTAACTCTGGTTTGTTAAAAATACTTCATTTTGCTCGTTTGACTCGTACATGCTTGTATACTTTGATCAACCTTAATACACTCAATCAAACTTATTAGAACATTAATTTGAGCACTTAATTAAATTAATTATCTTACTTTGTATCATCAAAATATATTTAAATCATTTTGGGTCAATATCTTGTAATAATGGAATATTAGATAATGGAAAAATATTATGCCCATAATTTTCATTACATGTCCAATTTGTATTGGCTAATAGCTTTTGTTTATCTACTACTCCCTCCATCCCTAAAAAATATATTCACTTTTCTTTTTCGTTCATCCCAAATTGTAGGTCATTTTTACCTTTTAAAATTATTACAAATAAGTATTTTACTAATATATCCTCATTTAATGTACTTTTTAATTAACAACTATCATTTTGTTTTATATTCTCAATAAGGGCACGTTAGTAAAAGAAATAAACATTTAATGTTTTGACTGCATTTACCAAAATATTTCTTAATTTGTGTGAAAAATAAATGAGCCTATTTTTTAGGGAAGGGGAAGTAACTTGCTATATATATATATATTGTCTCCTTTTTTTTAAGTGATCTTTTAGCAAATTGTAAAAATTATTAAATAAGTGGCATTTTGATTAATTCAATACCAAAATAGAGTAAACTATCTAAATTACCCGTTTCAATAAATACATCTTACTTTCCAAAGTTACATATTTAGACTAACAATACACTTTTTACATATTTCCAATATATTAATTAGGGGCAATTTAGTCCATCTATTTTAACAAATTATTTTCTTAATTGATGTGCCCAAGTCTAAAGATCATTTAAAAAAGAATGGAGGAATATCAAGCTAAGTTTTTTTTTTTTCCAAGAAAAATTTGATAAATGTAACTTCTAACTTTCATTTTTTCAAAAAGGAAAAGGCCTAAATTTAATTACTAAAAGTCGAGTGCATAATGACTTTTTAGAAAAGAACTTGCGTCAAAAGTTACAATAAACCAAACTCCTAAAGCATAAAGTTGCGCAAGACATAACAAAAAGAATTAGACACTTCTTTTATTAGGAAATGGACAAAGTGATCTCCTTTTTACATTGTGCTTTTGTTTGATCTTCATAAATTAGAGCACTTCACGAGCATTCACACCAGTGTTTCTAAAGACGAGCTTCCCCCTCCTCATAAGCAAAATTAAAGGGAGAAATTTTCCAAATTAGTCTTTTTATTTAAAAAAATAAATAAAATTACAAGACTAATTTTTTTTCCTGATAAAGTTGATATTCTTAATCTCTACTAAAAAAATATTTTTTTTCGTACAAAAATAAAACAAATACACCAATATATTGAAAAAATATATTTTTAGAATTTCTTGTTTTTGTATATCAATATTTTCGATATATAAAACTAACTTTTTAGAAAGTCTGGCGTGACCTGTTTTTATTTTGTATGAAAAATTAATTTCTAGAAAATGAAACCTTCAAAATAAAATGAGAAATGATAGTGTGAATGCTCTAAAGTTTCGGGGACCAAATGGGCTATTTTTCAAACTTGGGAAATACTAGTGCTTCAATTGAATCTGTGAGGACCGAATAGAATTTAATCAAACAAGGAAGGTCATTATTGTAATTCAACCTATGATAATTGTGGTCCCCAAGAATTTATTCTAAAGATCGAAACTTTTAGTCGCCATGTTTGGTGTCTTAGATTTTAACAGTCCTAAAAAGTCGCATTGTTCAAATTTTAATTTCTGATTTTTTAGAATAATAACTTCTGAAAATTTTCACCTTTTATCAAGATGCATTAAGCACTCACATTTATATAACTCACTAATCATTGTTATAAAATATTTTATTTTATTGAAACTTTAATTCTTGTTGTTTTTACTAGAACTTTCTACATGTATCATCTTAAGAAAAACTGAAAGTTTATAATTAAATATAACAACTTTAAAAATTTGTTAGTAATTTTTTGTATCATACTCAATTTCCTTGTATTTTAATTTTTCCCCTATGCACTTTTTTTTTATTTTTCAAAGCATTATTTCATTCCTTGGTGTCACGGGATGACACTTCAAACATACGAGTGTCCCCATAAATCTTGAAAGGTGACAAACCAATGTTCATCTCCTCTATTTCAACCATGCATGAGGAGATAGTGCTTAAGAAGAGGTAAAAGTTTGAGCTCTACCTCCCTCCCATACTTCTTGTCAAAGGGTAAGGACAGAAGTATCAAAGAGTTTCCCTATTGGTGGGTAACCCACCAAGAGGGCCGACTAGCTTGTTGAGCGGCATTCTAGTTCCTCGCGAGAGGCATTGTCACTGAGGTCACCGAGGAAACCCATGAGGGTGTGACAACGGGCAAATCCCGGAGGTAGGAGTTTATACTCATCTTGCCACTGGTTAAAGTTGGCACATACCACTTTTGTGAGTATTACTCCTGATATAGTTATTTATAGTTTCCGCTATGCGTTGTGTGCCTAGAAAGACAATGTTAGGTTCTCATTGTCTTGCAATAGACATGTTGCTTGGCAGACATCTAGGTTGGGTTACATGGTGCATTGTGGCATCCAGGTTATAAGCGTCACTTGGCTGGCATTCGTGTCAAAGGGCACAATGTCTTTTATATAATTGGGCGTTGCTTGGTTTAGCTATCAGGATGAGCGGACATAATGTATTGGAACTTTAAAAGGCTAATATCATTGATGACATGGTTGGTGTGCACTTTGATATAATTAGCGCCAATGTTGTGCATTCTCTTGGGGTACCCCCTTATTCGGGTTAAACCTCATAACTTACATGCGAGTGCATATGCACGACAAGAAAGAACATTAACAAGTGATCGTAGTGTACATACATGAGTAGTACATGGGTAGCTTGCTTGGTGGCATTCGAAAAGCCTCACGAGCATTCTACCGCGTATTCGAGAGGATATTATTGACAGATAACATTGAGAAATCCTCGGTCCGTAACACTAGAGCTCGGGTTTGCATTCCCATTTGTGCGAGAGCAGACTGTATGTCTATCTGACCCATTTGATGAAAATATTAATATTATAAATTTTAAGACACACAAAAATAAAATAAAACAATTTTAATCTTTCCCCTTCTATTACGTGCCACAAATTAAAAATGTGGCATGTATTTAGGATTTGTCAAGTCCTTTAAGGGCATTCCTACCAGTGTTTTTATCTCTATACTTATTTAACTCCTAAATTTAATCCTCTATCTTATAGTATATATAAAAGATTTAGATTTTATTTCCATCAGATTATCCATCCTAAATATAAAATATTTAAAATCACACATATAATATAACATATAAACAAATACATTATATCTACATCCATTCATAAATTAATCTATTATTTTTATTATTAATTTAATAATTATTTTTATGATTAAAGACGAATAATGCTCCACTTAATAAAAAAAAACATGTAAGAAAACAATATTAGCGTTATTGGTAAAAATTTTATTCTCACTAACAATAAGTGGCCCCACCAAAATATTACCGAGATTGAATTTCTAAAGTGATAAAAAGATGCCACATTAAAAGATGGGCATGTGAAATGAGTCATCCTTTTCCTCAAATATAGCCAACAACATTGAATGCGATCTTTCTAATGCTACCAAACAACTTTGGAATGGTGTTGTGTGAGATTAGAGTGCGTGCTAACACACGGTCATAAAAATAAAATTTTATAATAAATAATTATAAAAATATTTTTATAATTATGTATAAAAAATTTAACTTTTGTAATGTATATTTTACTTTCGAATCCAACACCAATTTTTTTTTAGTCAGACTTCCTTCTCCCAACAACTTTGTTTTTTGAAAATTTCTCCCAACAACTTTACTTCTCATCGGCATTTTTCATTTTCAAGATAGTCATATATATATATATATATGAAGCAGATTATAGAATAAAAATTTTGACAAAAAAAATTTACAAATTTTTTAGGCCGTTAGATTTGAAGAGATCAACGGCTAATATGTATCCGAAAAAATAGAGAGAGAAAGTGGAGAGAGAATGTGGATAGTGAGGATACATCCTAATCGTTGGCTTCAGATCCATCGGCCTAAAAAGCTTATAAATTTTTTCAAAATCTTTGTCCCAAGATCCCTTCCTATATATATACATACATATATATATATATATATATATATATATATATATTCTTCCATTTCAAAATATCTATTATTTTGCAGAAATTTTTTTGTTTTAGTTTAAGTGTCGTTTTAGAAAGTAATAACATATTTATAACTCTTTTCTTTTTTTATTTTACCCATGCTATCTATACTAGAGTTCCAACCACCCAGCTGAAATCAAGCGTTAAATGAAGGTTATTTGGGGTAAATTTTAATTATTAGTATTTGTTAAAATTGAGACTTTTAGGTCCTTCTTAATTTGAGTACATTAATATTAAACAATACTTATTTTAAAATTGAGAGTATATATATATATATATATATATAGGCATGTTGGAGGTAGTAATTAATAAGGAGATATTTAAATAAACGAAGTTGTTCATAAATAAATTTGAGCTCAATTCATTTATCATTTCGTTGGATTTGTAAAAAGTACACCAATAAAATAAAACACCTCAAATAAATAGGTGGAGTTCGAAGTAAACCATCTCTCCACTTTAAGAATTGCGACATGTTAAATTTAAAATAAGAAATATATTTCCAAATTAGAAAATACTCTTACATATATATAATACATACAATCCATATTTGATATATTTGATAGCAAGTTATTTAAAGATAGTAATTCTATGATGGATTCCTATTAATAATGACTTTTCCTAAATGTTTTATAAACTCAATTCATATACCCAGACAAGTTTAGCCGAGCTCGAGCTTGAATTTTACAAATATGGACCGAGCCGAACCATAATTAAACTTGAAAGTCTTGTCATGAGCCCGAGCCAAGCCTAAATAGTTCAACTGAACAAACAAGACGAGTCCAAACAACCCACGATTCAACTCAATTCAGCTCATTTGCATCTATGATATGCATTGCTATTTAGAGATGTAAATAAATTGAGTTCTCTGTAAGCTACTCGAGTTCAAGCTCAAACTCGATCTGAGTCATCTCAATAAATTTTTAGTAATCTCAAACCCAACTCGGCTCAATTTATTTGGCTTCCTATTGTATTTGCATAACTGAATTATCTTTTGCTTGTTATTTTATCAAAAAAGTTCATTTAAATTATCTATTATAGGTAGAGAAAGTGCCAAAAGTTTGATAAGAGCTACATATACCTCTATAATTATAAAATTACAAAATTCATTCTATTTTAGAATTAAAAAAAATATATGGCTCGAGAATTTGTCTACAGTCGCGGTTATGAATTTGTCTACTCCACGAGCATCCAAATGTCAGGAAAATACGTATAATTTTTGTTTTTAACCTTTTTAAACCCACCCGTTGCGACTTTTATACTATACATTTTTCGTTTAGAGAAACCATGGCGCGGGTATATGCCACGAGATATTCCAAGAATTGATTAAAAACCATACCTCGTGCAAAACTAGACTTGACATGGACTCTTATCCGAGGGTGCAAGGAATGCAGGGCATGGGTCAGATCTATCCGCATATTAGTTTTGACTGACATAGCAAGTTAGTCGACTGATAGATCACAGACATGGTCTACATGTCGGATTTGTGGATCTGTATTTCAAATCCATACCCAACCTATACTCGGCGGTCCCAAAACCCAATTGTTGAATCAATGTAATACTTGGAATCGTTACGGATCATAGAGATAATAATGGCTAAACCCAATTGTTGCGTCGATGTAAATCCAACGGTTGAATCGATATATATATATACGCGTACACGCACCGCGTACATACACTTGAGAAACAAAATGGAGAGATTAACTGTTATAATATCAACTAATACCAGAACAAATTTAAATCATACTAAATTTCACAATATGGATTGATAGTAACAACATCCCAGCTTTTGCAATACAAGAAATTGAAATTGTCTAATAAAAACATAATAAGAAACATAAAACACCAATTCAAGTCAATACAGAAATACATTCAACATTTTTCAATATACCTTTCATACTTGAGAACTCTACACCTTTCTTTCGAGGGAGAAACAAACGCCATCGCAAAATCAAAGTCGCTAGAAGAAATCGAATTCGAGATAATTATCAGAGCCTTTTTTATCGGAGTTGGCAGTTGCTGCAACCTTTTCACCAGACAATGCAGTTGGAGCTGGGATCCTCTCGATCTCAACGGGCCTCGGGATATCGGGTGGGCTCGCACAACGGATCAATGCCCAATTTATGCCTTCAAAGAATGGGTGCTGTTTTATTTCTGTCGCCCCTCTCTTATAAGCCAACCTATTTTGAGGCTCTTTTACAAGCAAGCCTCTAATCAAGTCCCTAGCCGCAAAACTAACAAGGGGCGACTCCGGAAATCTAAGCGGTTGGCCCACGACGTTGAAAAGGGTGGCTCTATTCCCCGAACCCTTAAATGGGGTTTTACCAAATAACAATTCGTACAAGAATATACCAAAAGTCCACCAATCCACCGCACTCCCATGCCCTTCACCTTTAATAATCTCGGGTGCTAAGTACTCGTGAGTTCCCACGAACGACATTGAGCGGGCCCCCGTTGGCTCGGCCATGAGCTCGGGCAAAGGGCTCACCTGGTTTAGTGTCTCGGTTTTGGGTTTTCGTTCTTTCTTGGATTTGCTTGAAAAGATACGAGGGGTGAAACAACTTGTTGGGACAATACATGAAGGCTGGATACAAGAGGGCTCGATGCAAGCGGGTTGAACGCAATACGCGGGATTCTTACGTAAGGCTTCGTTGTCGACAGATGAGGACTTGACAAGCGTCGGGCTGACAGTGCAACGGAGAGAAAGGTCAAAGTCGGAGAGCATCACATGACCATCCTCTCTCACTAGGATGTTTTCGGGCTTTAGGTCACGATAAACTATCCCGAGCATGTGGAGGTATTCCAAAGCAAGGAGAACCTCCGCTACGTAAAACCTGCATCATATCATTATTGCAAGTTAACATGCAAAGAAATTGTGTTTAAGTGCTACGATATTAGAAGAACGTAAAAGTATGAAAAATATCGTTCCAATGGGGCATTGCTTTTATGTAAAAGAGCAGGACCTCTTGTTCATGGTGCCAAATACCGATCTGAGTTTATTTTTTAACCAGCTTGTGCTTTTTTAGCAGATTTCTGGCTAAAGACTGATGCCTCACTTGCACTAAGAACTATTTGGTTTGTCCTAAATAGATAAAAAAATGTTTAATTATACAACTACGGCGTAGTAGAAACAGTGGATTCTCTGCCAAATTCAACTGCATGTTCAAACACTTATTTACGCATAAAGTAAATAACTTGAGCATACAGGTGTAGCCGTGTAGGGTCTAGGGAAAATTCTAGTTGCTCCATGGAGTTATAATTCACGGCCTTAGCAACCACACATCTGTCAAGACACATTGTCAATAAATGTTAGTCCTAATACTAATAAAAATAGTTGATAAACTGATCGATCCAAGCTCTTGGCATTGGATAGTGGACAACAAACCATATATAGTACAGATAACTGCGTGTCTCGGCAGATGTGTGATTACTAAGGTCATGGAGAATATTCCATGTAGGGACTAAAAATTTATCAAGGGCTAGCTGTGTTTAATGGTAAGCACCACATCACCATGTTTAGCCAAACCAGTTCCTTTGAAGTTGGCTCTCGAAAGACACTCTATCAACGGTCTCTCGAACATCTATCACATCAAGGTCAAACAGGGCCGTAGAATCCCCTTATTAATGTCATCAAAGATCATGGAATACATATCCATAAAATCCACGAGGATCGTTAACTACAAGCCTAACTATCAATCTTTGGGCTTCTCAAGGCTCTTCACCTCCGTGCGCTTTTGCTTTAGAAAGAGAAAGTGAATTCCAAGAAGCCAAAGCAGAAATATTCTGGATCCGAAGACATATACACAGTTTTTCGAAGGAACAAATTCAACTGCCTATATAGCCTCTTAAGGGTTCTGACAATCCAACCGGCACAACTTAATCGCCTTAACTTATTTTCAAGCCAAAACAAAGGTGCTCTTGTCCCTCCACCTTTCTTGACTGTCCTTGCTTTCACTTAACCAAAAGTAAATTCTCAGTAAAAGCTACCAAACACTATCTTGGAAACCTAGTATTAATACTATCCTAATGTGTATAACGAAGTTGATATCCCGTCTAGTAATAGAAGCAACATTTCTGGCAGGTACCCATTAGATCTGGTTGACAAACTTGAGACCCAGAAGTGTTCAAGTTGATTCTAAAAGCAATAGCCATTCTAAATAGTCTAAAAAATTTAGATTATGTACAATAAGATGAAATATAACCATTTATAGTGGGCAAAGTCATAACTCATAAGTAATCATATAACCAACTTCGTTTGTTATAGCTCATTTAGGATGATCTGCTTTTAGTAACCAAACAAAATTTCCATCCTTACCCGAATGGCGCTAATTTTCTTTCTAATTGTGATGACCTTCTACACCTTTACATGGGGAAAAGCAGGAGCATGCTGAAAACAATCAATGCGACACTCACATTACTAAATCACCTTAAGTGTAAACACATCCATATAGAAACAACCACAAGAAACATTGTACGGCTAGTAGTTAGCTCATTAAAGCGATCATATTTCCACCCAAAAAAAAAAAAAATCAGAACTACCTAAAAAAGAAAATACAAGGCATTTAATAGAAAAGAGATGCTTTAAACAATATGAATAAAACTCTTACTTGGCCGCTTGTTCAGTAAACCGCTTTCCTGGTTGCCTCTGTCTTAGGGTATGCAAGTCCCCTCCTGGACAAAATTCCATAACCAAACATGAGAACTTTTCGGTCTCGAAATTCGAGTATAAGGTTGGAAGAAAGGGATGATCCAAAGATTGTAAAATTTCTCTCTCTGTCTGAGCACGAAGCAGCTTCTTACGACTCGCAAGTGAAGCCTTATCCATAACCTTCATAGCGAAATAGCATTTAGTGCCACTCAATTCCGAGAGATAGACACTCCCAATGTCGCCACAACCCAACCTTTTAAGCAACCTAAAATGGGTCAAACCCAAAACCCCGTCTTTTGATCGGACGGCTTGGATCGCTTCCCACCTAGAGTCATTCGCCTTATGAGGTTTGCTAATATTGCTGCTGAAGCTGCTACAAGAACTCTCATCACTTATATCACTGCTAGTGCTTCCTCTGCATATGCTGCTTTTCCCACTCTCAAAACAGTCTGTCATTTTAGTGCTCCCACTACTTTTTACGAAACTACTCGTTCCATCGCTAACTTCTGCAGGAACTGAGCTTAGAATTCCTTGATCCGAGATTTTCTTATCCCGATAAGCGTTAGCAATTGTGGAATTTACATCGCTTGGTATTTGTTTGGGTTCATCCACATGGAGCTTTGATTGCAGATTACCAACTAAACCTTTGAGATTCTCTGTTGCTTCCTTGGTTGTCGGCGTAGAAGCAGATTCATTTGCACTTTTTGGAATAGCGGGCTCTGGTTTATTTGACCTTGAAACCTGCAGATGCGTCGGCTCTACAGAATTTGCACTAATTTTTTCATCACGGCTCATTTTGCTAAGTTTTTCCTGGGAGGTCCTTACAGCAGATTTTGAGGCCATTATGAAAGCACCAACTCGTTTATTTAACCAAAATGAAGAAACCCACTATTCAGCTTCTGAATACTACAAATCTCTAACCCGTCTATGAACATCCCCGGTATGACGCATCATTAAAGGCTTCCTGAAAAGACAGTCACAATCGAAACAACAATCATTAATAAAAGGAAATTACTTAAGAACATGATAGATGTATTCGGAAAATGCAATCAAATTTTCAAAACTGAGTTACAAACAGATAACTAGCATTCGATTGTTTAGTGAGAATATATATTCAAAGGTAGCCTCCATATCCAATTTCACAACTTGGATAACTAAAGGCACAAACAATGACTCTTGTCAAGATAGGATCATCAATCAACCGAGAGTCATGCTAATTACAGGTGCCCATGGCGGCTGCAGCCATAGCACATCAGGGTGCAAGCCAAGATGCGGCTTTCGCAAAAGTTGTGTTTTCTCATCAAAATCTGATCTTGACCCCAAACAGCGAATTTTCCCTCCCTCAAATTAGTGAAAGTAAGTATCAATCATGTCAATAACAACACCACAAAAGAGTTTCTGAAAAACAGAAGTGCAAATAAATATGTGCAGTTCCAGATCAGAAAATTAATCAAGAAAACAATCATGGATATGAAAAATATGTACAAACATCTACCCTCAGAATGAGAATAATTTTTCAAACCACTATACAAAAACATGAACTAAAAACCAATAAAAAAATATCCATTTACCACATAAATGCCTCTTCAGACAGGAAATTACGAAAGATAAGAACAAACCTACAAAAACAGACAAGGAGCAAGATAAGAGCGCTACCGCCGGTGACCAGTCACTCTTTGAGGCCTCAATACTAAATCTCCAGAGTTAAATTTTAGGGGATGCACCTACAAGTGTACCACATACACTATGATCCCCTAAAAATAGGAGTTTGCTACAGTAATCCCCTTAAACTAAGGGGCCATTGTTCATCACTAACACTTTTCAATATAGGGTTTGAGTTACAGGGAATAAAATTAGGGGTTGAGACAAGTAGACAGAAGATAAGTACCAGATCATAAGCACATCAAAAAATCCTACCAAAGGATCTAAAACCCCAGAAATACCCAGAAGCTAAAAAACAAAGTAGAGCCCAAATTTATGAAAACCCACTAAAGAAAAAGTTCAAAAGTTGTAAAGAAAGCAAGTACCTGAAGAAGTCACAAAGATCAAAACTTTAGGGTTTCTCCTTTAGCAAAATACAAATGTAAAGAGAACCCACTATAGAGAGAGAGATAAAGAGGCCTCTAAAATGTGTGGAGGGATAGAAGGGGGGCTTTGGGAGTGTTACAAAGAACTGGGGTGAACTACATTGATGATCCCCATAGTTGCAATCAAATTCTATTTGGTCCTTGCAACAGTTTTAAAAACTGACATTTTGATCTTTTTTTATGGTTTTTCTCCTATAAGAACCTAAATTTCTCAAAATAGGAGGATATAACAAGAAAAATTATTGCAAATAATGTCTATTTTACTCTTGAATGAATTACATGCAGGGCACTTGAAATGATTTTCATCATGTAAAATGACAGACATCCTTAATAAGGACTAGTTTAGCCACTTGTTAAATATTTGGGAATAATTAGTGTTACAATTGAACTATGGGTACCAACTAGAAATTTAGATAACATTGTGGGAACCATTAGTGTAATAGACCCAAAGAAGTGGATGTATTAGCATGGATGAGAGGGAAAGGTAGTGAGAGGAAACATGGAGGGGTCAAAGCTAAAGTGAAACTTTTTCATGTTCAATCAATTTATTTCAATATTTTTTGTTGTCACAAAACACAATGGTCTGAATCAACACATGGGCCACCAAGGCCTACAACCTGTCTCACTCATGCTTGCAAACTTTGTGGATTCCACATTTAGGACTTCAACTATTGAGAAATTGCCCACTGCTGTCCTCAAAATTACTTGAGCGCAAAAAGGGTGAGAACTTTACCCAACACGACCTGATCCGATCCCAATGGATTGAGGCTCTGCACGCATGAATCGAGTGATTATGACAGTTGATCGACATTGTTTGGCTTTGTGAGACCCAGGTTCAATGTGAAACTTTCAAGGCTGGATCGAGTTTGGGTTCTCAACAAGTTCGGTACAAGTTTGATATGTCAGGTCTGGGTATGGTCCCGTAGAGTCGATGAATTGTGGATCAAATGATCATCCTTAGTCATCATGCCAGTGTATTAAGCATCACTAATTTAATTAATTGCATCTTACTATTTTGATTAGTTAGTCCCCTTACGACCATGAATAGGCAATTGGACTATCACAACACATGCATCTTAATTCTCTCAAGATAATTCTCGAATACACCGCCACTTGGGCTCACCGTGTAAATTAGTTGATTTCGTATCTTGTGTATCAACTAGCTAGTAGGTTGACATAAAATATTTGAAATTTCAAAAATTCAGGAGTTGAAACATCTCTAGACCGCTACTTATCATGACATGCACTTATAAGTACACTACTAATTGGTTTAAAAAAATGGGATAAATTGATTTAAAGAGTGGAGAATGAGTCATTTTGTCGAGGTGTTGTGTATGAACGATTGGATAAGTATGATTATCAATCAACGAAGAATGGTAAACAAGGGACTAAACAATGAACGATCCACTAAAGCAAGAAAAATTAGTAATCGACATAACTGATCCGACCGAGGGCCGAGAGAAGTACAAACTTATCCCAAAAGAAATCAACCCTACAACACTAGTGATGCACGTTCTTTCTATTCCATTGCATTTCTTTGTGTGGGTAGACGGTTTATACTAATCTAATAAGTGAAATAATCGTAGCCTAACCAATAGGCACAAGACCGCTCGTAATCGAGTAAAATTATTGACATAGGTAACTCTTTGGGAAACCAACCACCGTTTATAAAAAATTGTATAAGAATTTTTTTGTTATGTAATCACTATATTTCAAGGATAAATTACTATAAACTAAGAAAACAATTATTATAACTAATTTTAGATTAAAAAAATATTTTCTTATGCATTGCGATGAAAATAAAATATTGATAGGACTTCCTACCCTATGGGGCTTGAACAAAGTGGTTATTAATTTTCAATTTTGTCATTGATATCCACAATTAGTGGTCCAAAAAACACAAAAGCCAGCTCGTTAACTTTAATAATTACATTTATTAGTAGGCACATGCCCCACCTATAATGTTCATCCACATTTAGTAACTTGGGGGGAAATAATAAAAAAGTAGATATAAATTGTGGCTTATTAACAACTAATGAAATCCAAAACACGTTAAGACAATATTGTAAGATTTAGGTTGGACAGGTAAAAAGTTGGCAAATAATTGATCTCACTATCACTAAAAGAATCATAATTGATCTCACATTAACAATGTTATAATGCAACCTATCTAAATCTAGGTTTCTCAATCATGTTCAATCGCAACAAAACTGACAGTGTGTTTCTATTTTTATTAGCTAAAACAAGATATCGAAGATCCTTAGTTTTGGCTTTGCTTTCGAAAAGCACTTCCAATTTTTGCGTTTAGCGACAATAATAACGAACCGAACCTTAACATAGAGGCGTTAGGTAGAGAACTCGTTCGATTGGGTGAATACTTGCATTGGAAAAAACCTCTTTGCATTTGCCAAATACATTCTATTTTCTTTTGAGATTATCGGTTTGTGTACATATATATTACATATGGAACCGACACACTAGCGTCTAGCCATTGTTATGTAGCTAAGCATGCTCAAGCAAATCCGCCAAATGCCCAAGATTACGTATATATATAATCCATTTATTCGAATATATACAATCTTTATCCATAACAAATACATGCAAAGCATATAACACAACAAGAAAGAACCTCGATTATTAAACCCACATGTAGGCAGATAATCGTTGCTGCCTCGAGGAAGCCTAGCCCCGAAAGAAATTCTTGCCCGTCTATACAGAACAAAAGGGCTCGGCTCCCCTACACAAGAATCCTGAATATGCTACCGGAAGTTAACAAAGAAAAAGCTAATTTCTTGGGACTATGATCTGAAGGTAGTCACAAGACATATAGGAACTTTGGGAAAAATAAAAATAATTAATATAAACTGTGGCTTATTAACAACTAATGAAATCCAAAACAAATTTGTTAGATTTAGGTTGGACCAAACTTAGTACTGACTATATGCTTGGCAGTTAGAAGCAAAATCTCTCTACCAATAATCCTTGCAAGAGCAAAACCCGTCTTTAAAAAAATGGAAACGATTCCTGTCGCGAACGATAATATCTCGATCGACGATTCTAGATATCAATTTGAATGCGGTATGACAATCTTCGCAAACACGAAGGTTCTTCATAATTCTTATCGGTGTACCTTTTGGCGTTTTCATCAAGCCAAAAGCCAGAGCTAACTTCTCGCTATGGCGTAGCACGACTTTTTCTTTCTCGCTCTCGTCAATATCCAGAAGAACCACCGAAGTGTTCGGAACATAACCCTCGAGCTTCATTTCCCTCAACAGAATTTCCCACTTTCCGAATATCGCTTCTGCTTGAGGATGAGTCTTGTCTCCGGCTGCAAACTCGTGGACCTTTCCACCAACTGTGATCGAGCTCCACCCGGGAGTCTTCTTCACCCCTTTATCTCGCATCATCTTTCTCACTCTCACCACGTCTTCCCATTGTTTAGCTTCAGCGTATATATTAGACAAAACAATGTAATACCCATCATTGAGGGGATCCAATTCGAGTAGATGTGTTATAGCGACCTCAGCCATTTTGATGTTCTTATGAACTTTGCATCCGCCAAGAAAAGCTCCCCACACTACCCCATTTGGTTTTATAGGCATGTTAGCAATGAATTCGTATGCCTCTTGAATAAGCCCTGCTCGACTTAATAGATCTACCATACAGCCATAATGTTCAATTTGGGGGATCATCCCATAATCGATTGTCATGCTGGAAAAAAACTTGCGCCCTTCGTTCATCAACCCCATGTGACTACAAGCATGTAATAGACCAATAAATGTCACCCCATTTGGCTTAATTCCCATCTGGGTCATCCTCGAAAAAAGGTTTAAAGCTTCTTCTCCTTGTCCATGCATTGCCAGCCCTTGGATCATCACTGACCAAGACACGATTGTCCGTTCTTCCATATTATTAAAAACACTTAGAGCAGCGTCTAAGCATCCGCATTTTATATACATGTCTATTAATATGTTTGACACCTGAGTATTTTTCCTAAACCCGCTTTGGTCTGAAAAATTATGAATTCTCCTACCGAGATCTAGAGCACCCAAATCAGCGCAAGCCGAGAGAACAGCTACCACGGTCACTTCATTTGGTTTCACACCCATCTCTTCCATTTTTGCAAAAAGGCTGATTGCATCTTTTGGCTTACCACACTTCACGAAACCTGATATCATGGCTGTCCACGACCTAACGCTCCTCTCCGGCATACTCGTAAACAACTCGAAAGCACCATCGACATCTTCTAACTTTACCAACTGGGTTATTATCGTATTCCAAGTCACCACATCTCTTTCAGGCATTTTATCGAACACCATCCACGCATCACCCATTTCCCCACAACTACCATACATATCAACAATCATATTTTGCAAAAACAAATCCGACCATAACCCGAGTTTCATAACAATCCCGTGAACGATCCTACCGAGCAAAACATCCAATAATTTAGTACATGCCTTTAGAACAAAAGAGCAAGTAAAACTATCAGGAAAAATGCCATTTTTTCTCAATCTATAAAACAATGTAATAGCCTCACTCGGGTTTTCGCCTTCCGCAAAAGCTCTCAAGCAGGAATTCCACACTATGAGCATGTCCCTGTCGGAAAACTCGAGGATTCTCCGAGCATAGGGGAAACACGGGGTGAGAGCGCAGACGGAAGCAACTCGGGTGAGGGGGAGAGATGAGAGGGGAGTGTGGGTCTTGATGAGGTGGGTGTGGACTTGCTTGAGCTCAAATGGGGAGTTGAAGTGGTGAAGAAGGTGGATTGTGGGGTTTTGTAAAGTGGGTATTGGTGATTCATGGTTTTTTGGTGGGAGATGAAGTGAAGATACAAGTGAGACCATTTTCAAGTTACTAAAGATTAGTTTGAGTGAGCCTAGAAATCAAAACATTCAATCAAGGTTTAAAACAGGGAGAATATGATATCCATACGTACCCCTGTACATGTACAGAGAGATCACAGAGCGAATCTACATGCCAAGAGATAAGTTGGCTAACACTTTCAAAAATAAGAATTTTTTTTTTTTTTTGACGGGTATTTAAAAGTAAGATTACTATTTTAATATATAGTAATTGAGTTTGATTTCTGATAATTGGAGAATATTACTCGACTTGTCTATGGATAGTAAGTTGTGGAGCCACAAAGTGGATTGTGGAAATGATTCTCAGACCCAGACCCTGAGACGGTGGGAGACAATGGATCATGCTCATGTTAGCCAAGAATTGTTTGGCTGAGTCAAAACAATCATCAAACATGGTTTAAGTAGTTTTTAATTATGTGCACTCTTTAATTTAGCTGATACAAGAATCAGGTTGAGTAATTGATTGGAACATCTCCTGGTCCTTTTCTTCTGCACAAGAAAAAGATAATAACAATAATGTAACTAAAGTGATCGGCGTTTACATGCTAAAAGGCCCATGTACTAAATATTCCAAAATTATCTATATTTATCAAATTTCTAACAATCAGAGTTTTGATATATAGTAGCAAAATCGTACACATTAACCTAGCAAATACTATTTTACACCTGTTCTTTCAGCCCTTGAGCCATATGATTGAATAAATGACATGTAAGGATCAAAATCATAAACAATAACCTAGTCCAAATATGTGAGCAAAATTCATACAAAACATACATCACAGCAAAAATGTGACTTGTTCACATACAGTACGCAGGAACAAATTGGTATTCAGCCGACAAAATAAATAATTTTCATTCGGACTCCAACAAAATTGATGGCATTTAGCCTCTCATAATTTTCATTTTAGTCAAATATAAAGAAAATGAAGGATCGTTCACTGAGCTGATAATCATTGTACAGTAGGCGGCGAAGCCCATGAAACTTTTCCCCTTTAGCTCAAAACTGTGCGGTCTTTACACAGTTATCATTTAACAGATAACTGCGGATAAATCTTCCAACTTCTTACGCTCCACGTTTTGTTTTCCTTCCTTCCCTCAAAGCTTGCCTCTTTTTTTCCCTGCAAAAGTTTTGAAGCTGGCTTCTATGATTCGGAATCAAGCAAGTTAAACGTACAATAGAATAAACGTTCTAGTTTGAGAGAATTAAGCTTTCTCCACTACCTCGCCAAGCGGATTTGTCATATGTATAATATTCCAATACATAAAAGTACAACTACGGCACGCTTGTTTTGGGTCTGAAATGCAATGAGAAAGAGGAACTTACCTTGCTTCTGCAAGTTCTTCTCGTGAAGCAAATTTCCTTTTCTCTCTCTTCTTATCAGTGGCAGGCATGGATGCATTTTTCCTCTTCCCAGACAAACCTTTCTTCTCCATTTTCACCTTGTCTTTTGCGGATGTATCTTTATTTGCTTCCTTTTGCGATTGTCCATTACCATTATTTGTCTTTGCATTATACTCCTTTCGCAACTTCGGTTTACCATTCTCTGTCTTAGTGTTATCTTTTACAGTTTCATCCTTTTTTGACTTCTTTTGCAATATTTCCACACCATTCTCAACACTGTTAATATCACTAGGGCCCTGCTCTACCATTGTTTCTGGTTCAGAAGATGTTGGAGTAGGTTTTGAATTGCTCATTTTCTTTAACTGCAAGACACAATCAGAGATATAAATCAAGACTATTTCATCAAGGTTATGGTTGTCTAGAATGGACCTAGTGGTATACGCAAAAAGATCACATTTCAAAAATCAGACTGAGCTCCCTTTAACAACAAAAGGCCTGACCCTGGGCTAGCATTATTTATTATTATCAGTACATATTATCATAATTACAATTACGTTTTTCCCCCATGTGGGAAGAACACATTATCCACAAGTTAAATGATCAATTTGAGCATTAGAATACAGATATTAAAGCAGCTCAAACAAAATAGGAAACTTTCCTGGAGAATCAAGACATGGTAGTTATTTATAGAAATGTTGTTTTCTTGTTAATCCCATGCACAAGGGCTTTTAGACAAGGTTTGAATCTTACATTTATCCAATAAATAAATACATCCGGCTAAACAGCTTATTCAATATATAGTCTTAAATACTCTACCACCAAATTCTACTGAATCTATTCTGGTCAAACAACCCTTTATAGTGTCAGCCTTCTCTTAAGTAAAATAAGTTCAACTAACAAAATGCAACCATGAATTTGATAACGAACCAAAAGACAATATGCTCACCACTCGGTCTTCAAGCAATTAAAAATCACGGCTTGTGACACAACTGGACGAAATCGTCATTTAAACCAAGAATTACATCTCCGCTTTTACAAAATTTCTATATCATACGAAATGATTTCAAAGCAAAATCATGGCTTAGAATATCAATTATAAACAACTAGCTCATTTTAAAATACACCAACTCAAGTCGAGTTATGATTATAAAGATTCAAAATGACAGAGGGGAGACCCTCAATAGAACACTCCCCAGTCGTATTATCTTCTAAAAATAAAGTGTTGGTATGATTTTGTATTCTAGAAAAGTACGTCGAGATGCACTGCACGAGATATTTATGCAACGATGAGAAGAAAAGCTAAGAAAACAAGGTGCTCAACAAAGTAGCAATGGCCACCTTTCATGATCTATTCCTTAATTTTGCATCTAGAATATGGAGAGACTTAACAAATGTGAGAACCATAATCCATCTATACGTTTAGGACATGACCAATGAAGTGAAGAACGATATCTAATTTCCAGATGATTGATGCAGCTGAAGACTATAATTTTCACTCAAATTTGGAGCATCATTATCAACTACGAGATATACCTTAGCCACAAAAAAACCATCCATATTATGAACATGGGGATAGAAACGTCGTGTCTTCTCCAAGGAGGGGTGAAAACGACGTTCTCTGAAGCGAACAAACCTGATAAGAAATGATAGTAACATAACATAAAAACGTATTGTTCAAAACCAAATATACAGCTTGCAATTTCATTTCAGTTGTATTAAAATCGGGGAATACCCTGGACGCCCAAAGTCTAGACCACATGGCACAAGTTTGACATCCCTCCTCTTAAGAGCATAATCAATAACTGCTTCATTCTGCAGATTTCCATTCCTCCAGTCAATAATTAAAAAAAAAAAAAAAAGATTCCTCATCACTACCAATATCCAAAGGGTGACTTTGAAAAACAAACCTCAGGAATCATTATTGAACAGGTGGAGTAAACTACGTATCCCCCAGACTTTGAATTGGCATCGATCATGTCAATTGCAGCAAGTAGCAATTCCTGCAATTGAACATAAAAGTTTCAAGAGTCACTGTTATGAAACCAAAGATAAACACAAAGTTATAACTTTACGTCCTTGAGGAGAAACAAAAAGCAAGTAGGAATTCAAGATAGCCATAAGAAATTTCTGTTTGCCCAAGGAGCAGACAATTCAAGGTAGATCCCTTCTATCACAAGATATAGCCAGGCAATAAAAACGGGTCCTAAATCTACAGAGGCTCCTCTTGGAGCAACTGCAAAAATACTCGGTGAACATTATTTATTTTATTCGTTTTTTAACACATCTAATAATTCCTTATTGAAAAGAGAAGTCTACATCCATGCTTCTTTCTAGAGGGGAACACAAAAAAAAGATTATTAAACTAAAAAGACTGGAGCAAGATTTAGTTTCAAGGGGACAACCATTCTAGACCATATAAGCCTATCCGTAAGAAAACTCCACATTTTTCATCATGCCCTGAAATGCTATCTTTTGGGCCTTTCGTTTGTAATTCACTAACTACTTCAGTATCACTAGACTCATCCTGGAAATTCAACAATTTCATATCCTCTACACATGAAACATCTTAAAGATTCATGTCGAAGTACAGAAAGAGAAGGAAAAATCATAGTGTGAAGTAATCAAAGGAGAAACAGACGTACAAAAATGAATCTATCATCACATAAAAATGTCCATCACAAAACATATATACCTTCTGCAATTGGGCACACTTCTGTATATCATCCAAGCTTTTAGAGGTCTTTACGGACTCATCTTTAGATATAACCTGCAAAGTAAACGTAGTTTAATTTCTCGAGAAATGAACTGACAAAAAAAACAAAAAATATAGAGAAAAAAATCTGGAAATAGAGCTGATCACTTACCCCAGTACCACTACATGGAGCATCTAACAAAACCCTATCAACTGATTTCTCACCCAAAACCTTGGGCATCTGGATTCAGAAAGCCAAAAGAAAAACATTAATGCATCAAGCAATGTACAATGATAAAATTTCTAGAATTAGCAAAAAACACTAAGAAATTGAAAAAAAAGCACATAAGAGCAATATAAGCTCGAGAATCCATGTCAAGTTACAAGTGGAAGGTGAGCATTAGATGTTCCAATAGTCCTCAATCATGATAAAAAATAAAATTGAAAAGCACAGACAATAGTAGGTGTGCAAAAATCGTGAAGGATCAACACCAAAAACTTGCATAGCAAACATCAAATGATCTAGAAACAAAATATAAAATGAAAAAAGAAGCTCACCTCTTTCCCATCATAGTTGCAAACTATGGTATTTGTCACACCCATACGATGTAAATTTGCAGTAAGTGACTTAAGTCTTGACTCCTTCATCTCATTTGCGTAAATTATACCTAGATTATGGCATGCGATGGTTAGGAGGAAAGAGGAATATGGTGCGAGCAAAAGTACAACTGGAGGAAACTTCCATTAAGATAGAAAACTAGCTATGCCCTTGAACAACTTCACCACAAACAATAGAAAGCTTATCAAAATTTTCAAGTGACCAAACAAGAATATGAACACTATAAGGAGAAAACAAAGAACATGATTTCCCCCAACCAAACAAAGTTGGATAGGGAGCTAAACTTAACCCCTTGTAATCTCAATTCAACTCACACAAGCTCTTTCCCATCTAAGTGGGGTCAGCAACAGTTGATTCTTTTTCTTCAACTTTGCGCTATAGAAGGCCATGGCGTCCACTAGACTGTATTATAAACCTCAGTTTCTTGTTTATTAAATTTAAGATTAATAACAGTCTCTGGTTCCTAGCACCAGCTAGAGTTTAAAATTATCATTCTTCCTGACTAGCTCATCCTAGAAGATCTAAACCAAACTTATGTCAAATTACTAAACTGGCACGTGCATGTCATCGCTTTTCAGGGATTTCCCTCAGATCTCAATTTGGTATACACGATGTATTGGCAACAGACTAGAGTACAACAACTGAGGTACTTTACAGCAAACACAAATAGAGATAAAAAGAGTTAGGAGAAAGAAAAACAATCATTAGAAAACTCAAGTAAGGTTACAACATACCACTGTTTTTCATAAGAGCAGCAAGATAGGTAGTTTTACCACCAGGAGCAGCCCTGCAAAAGGAAGTAAATTAGTAAACTAGGCCTCAGAAAGAGAAATAAGGTGAAAAAAAGCAGTGATTATTACTCCGGAATAACAATGTATGCCACTCAGAATCAATTATCTCAATTCACATGCAAGAGCTCATTATCGGAAATTATTCGACCAAAGCAACTCATTCGCAACAAAAATCGACTGGTAAGCTTGAAGAAGAAAACTAAATATAAAGAGAGGACAAATCCCTTCATAGAAGAAAGAAAGAACAGAGACAAAGATCATGTTGCCAGTAAAAGAGCACCACTAAAAGTTAATGTGCCATGAAAGAAATATCTTATACAAGATAATAGAATGAAAAAACAACCAAGAACTACTATCTTCACTTCAAAAGGCAGCAACAAACAAATAGAGGGAGGTTCCATCTTTTGGAACAAACAACTTTTAGGAAACAAATGCATAACAAGAAAAATAGTAACAAACATTGGACATGGAAACTGATTCAAAAAATATAAGACTTCAAATTAAGATCCAACAAAAGCTTCATATAGCAAGATTTTTTTGAGCCGACAACGAAAAAATACTTACGCCATATCAACGACCTTTTCCTTCTCTTGAGGAGCAAGGGCCATAACAGGCAAAAATGAACTCGCACTTTGCAGCTGTAAACAAATGTGAGGTGAGAAATAAGCACACACCAAAAGACCAAAGAGAAAAAGGAAATGTTGGACATCCATTGGAAGAATAGGCAAAGGCCACTCTAGCAAATCATGGTACCATGTAATGACCAGCCATATATTCAATAGTGGCACCAACTGGAACTTGAGAGTCATACACTACCAGTCCAACCTGCAAATTAGTAAATTATTAATGGATCATAAAGACAGAAATTCTAAAGGCTAGACTTTGGGACTAAAGTGAGTCTTACTTTTGACCACTTGCTCAAAGGGTCCAAGTTAACACCTCTGTTCAAGAGAACACCAGCCAAATCACGTCGACGTGTCTAAAATTACAGGACCAAAGTATGCTACATCAGCATCCAACACCAAGCTAGAAAAATAAATGGAACAAGGTAAATCAGGAGGATAAAAATCTGAATTCACCTTCAAAGTGTTGGTTCTGAGGCATATAGGTCGAGGTTTCTCAAATGCTTCAATCAGTTCCATAAGTTCATTAACTGGGAACATCTGCAGAGAACACAAGTTGTTCAGGATAACGGTCAAAAAAAAAAAAAAATCCAAGCAGATTATAAGTGTACTGGAAAATAAGACATGTACAAATGATGTATACCTCCACCAAAGCTCCAATTAGGAATTCATTATAACCATAATAAGAACCTAA
>MKEJ01023727.1:0-16122 GCA_001753735.1 Embelia ribes | reverse complement strand
TATAATATACCTGAAAGACAGCATGTTTCGCACTTTGGGGGCTACAGGTATATCCATAAAAAGGGATGTTGCAAAGAATGATATTCGCCTCCGAGCTTCCAAATTTGTGGGGATGTCCATGGCTGTATCCTCGACAGTGAGCAACAGAAGGAATCTTTTCATCTGCAACCAAAATTTTAACAACCAATTGAAGTCATGATTTTAATAAAATTATTAGAACACATATAAGTATAACTGAACATGTGAATGGAAGTGAAAATAGATAATACTACAAAACAAATAACAAAATAACCTGCTCATTCAGAAGGCCACTATCAGGCAAAGGGAAATGGATGGAATTCTTTGACGCAAACAACGGTCGTTCAAAAAGGCTGAAAAGCGGTCCATTTGATTCTTGTTGAGAATTAAGTGAATCTAAAATTCTGCACCAATAATGAAAGAAAGCATTCAGGCTATGAACGATTCTAACTCGATCTTAAAAAGATTTAGAGTGTGGGATATGCCAAACCTGGAACCATTGAGCATCATACAATCCGTAACAAGTTCAAAGATATCTTGGAGTAGTTTTACAACTTTGTAATAATGGTCTTTATTTCCCTCAACCTTCAACAAATAAAAAAAAAAATGATGTCACTTTGGTTTGGAGGATTAAAGAAGATTGAAAAACCACAGTAATGTAAATTCGGCTATTAAGGTACAACCATTACCAGCAGTTTTACTAACTCGATGCACTTAATATGTAGAGCTGGCAGTTCACTCAACTTGAAGTTTTCAAGTAGGCTTGATTTCTCTATGTTTTCTTCAATCTCCTCGATTACGCCAGAAATAATCCTGTAAAATGATTCCAGAAAAGAGGAACCATATTTATAAGCTTGAAGTATACAGCCTATTAATGTATTGGTTGCGTTTATGTACAGTACTAGGACCATATCAAACCACTAAAGCTTTTCATGACAGTTGAAAGTAACAGTTAGTCAAAACATGATGAAAAAAAATTTGAAGTTCAACGTTTTAAGCGAAACAAATTACTTATTTAGAATAATCCCACATATTTTTACCTTCTTTCCAAGTCACGTACTACAAGGATATCAAGAATATACTTCAGTGATTCGTAGCACTCTTTTACCGCACAATACATGTCACTATCTCTCCTAATTTTCCGATAAAGATGCTCATCCTTCCCAACAAAATCTCTTGCAATGCTTAGTGCAATTGGAAACTGTAAGAAAATGGAAAACACCTAAAAAGATTAAACACAAAAGTAGCACTTCTGTGAATTGTAAGAACAAGGGGGGTGAGGCACCTTATTTGCTAGAAGGAAAACAGGCCAGCGGATGATACCAGAAAATAACTCAGATGATAGAGGTAGTTTCATCAAGTCCATCTCCCTGTTGTCAAGGAACAGAATGAGACTATAACTTTACATTTAAGGGTTGGTTTGGTTGCAGGTAATAAGCTCCAGCCTATCAATTTTCCTGCTCAAAAGTTGGACGGCATTTGGCTGCTCTTATTTGTTGTTTTGGCTTAAATAAACTGAAAGTTTTAAGCTAGATGTAACTAGCTATTTTCTTAGACAAAAATAAGTTGGATTATTAGTTTTGAGCTGGACTTGGACAAAAATAAGCTGGCTCGTTTGTTTAAAAGCTACAACCAAATGAACACGGGAGAAGATATATCAAGTAGTTATATTTCTGAAAAGTTTTTTATAATTTTAAACAGAAAACATACTTGTCAAATTATTTTCTGAAACAATTTAAGAGAATTATCCTGTAAAATTCCACAGATTTAGAACCTCAATAGAAAGTTGGTCTGTTTGTTCCAAAAATCATATGACACTAAAATCGAAATAAAACATACATAAAGAGATTTAAGAACCAAACAAACACATAATGTTCCATAAGACAAAAGGACCTGTTGCTAATCAAGTCTTCTTCACGAAAGCTACTGATAATTTGGTTCCACACTACAACGAACTTAGCAATAGTATTCTTCTCGTTCTTGGGCACCTAAGACAATATCAGCACAACACTTACAGCAAGAATTGACAGAAGTACCAATATTAGTATTGCATCATGTTGAAATGATATATCCCGTTGGGAATTGATTGAATTAAATTTTGTTATATAATGAGTCCCTCTCCTCCCTATTAATAGGCCTTTTAGCGGTGAGTGCATTGCTTCTAAGCTCTAACTTTTTAGTTTTTGTCTTCGTAAAAAATGTTTGGCTGCTAAGCTTAAAAGCCCACCAAAACAAGTTGTAAGTTTTAACTTGGATTATGTGCTGGCTTATTTGCTTAAAAGCTGCAACCAAACGAACCCTAAATTTGAACATTTTACTAGCTAGTTTGAGTACTTAGTAAGTAGGACCTGTAGAACCAGAAAGCCTCTTTCTTGTGCTGGATGAACCTCGGCTGGGACGCGGGTCTCGGCGCCGAGACGCTGCTGCATTTGGGGGCCAGGGTTAGGGTTAGGGTTTTGGTTCTGGTTCTAGGGTGTTGGAGTGGGGCAAATTTGGGGAAATGGTGTGGGGATATTGCTGCTGTTGTTGTTCTCAGCATTGAAGAAGCCATTGGCACCGATTATGCTACAGATTTTGCTGGTTAATTAATTGACCATACGAAGCAATTGGATTGAATTCAGGACACAGCGAGAGAGAGAGAGAGAGAGAGAGAGAGAGAGATGAGCAGGAACTCACTCGTACCACAGTTTGCTGAGAATGAGGCTGTGGTTGGCTACAAAGCTAAACAGACACGACGACACATAGGCTCCATTAATAACGGGACACGTGTCAGTTGCCGATTTGCACACAGTTCTGGCTGAATGGATTAAATAATTTTTTTTTAGATATTTATTTTGAAATTTATATATTTAATTTTAATCGATAATTTAAAAATTAACGGTTCAAACTTACTTAAGTAGAGTCTTCTCAGCATAGTTGAGAGAACAAAACAAAAACTAGGGTTCAATAAAAAATTCTGATTCAATACAAGATTCATTTTATAAGAAATTGAACAAGAATTTCTTTTGTAATGAGTTACCTTTTTAGGGATAAATTATTATAAATTGAAAAAAAAAATTATATAAATATTTTAGATAAAAAAAATGCTAGAAGTAATCTATCCTAAGTAATTTGTCTGGAAATTATTATATTTTAATAAAAAAAATTCTTGTACTGGGAGGAGTTCCCTCTCAATCAACCAAAAATTAAACTAATAATATTTTTAACTTGTGCCTTGGATTTTTAATTAACGGTCTAAATTTTTATTGCAACCGTTGGAATTCCTTACATATTCTACGTAATGCATTTATAACTTAGAGTTTAATTTCTATTTATTGTTGGTGTATATATTCGATATATCATCGAATTTGGATGAAATACACATATCTACTTTTACATTCAGGGATAACCACAAATGTACATGTGTCATTCATTCAAACCTTTTGATGCATGAAAATTCATACACCATTACTATATTAAAATTAAATTTTTATAACTTTTGATTGGTTAAATTAATTATTTGATTTCATTTTGTTTCAAATAATTCCCTTTGCAGATAGAAGAAAAATATAAAAGGGCCAATCCAGACTATAAAAACTTATGGTCCAACTAGATAAAGCCTTGCCATTGAGGGTAAATTATTAAAAACACACGTATTTTACTATGTAGAAAATAAAGATTTTAGTGATAGAAAAAGTAAAGTCTAGTCCTATGATTGGTTTCACCGTTTTGGTCATTTTTAACACTGGAATTTATTACATACCAAAAAGAAGCAGTGGAATAGCATAAAAGACGCACAATAATATCTACAAAAATATATGCTTCAACCTTAAGCCAAACTATATATATAAAACAAAAGGCAATAAAATAGGTGGGCACATAACATATCGGCACATTGTCTCAATGGTCCACCTGCACGTGATGGACGAGGGGGACTCCGAAACAAAAATAATTCCATCCCTCGCAATATCTTTTCCACCGCTAGCTCGGTTGTAAAATAGATACGACGGTTTTGCTATAAAACAATTTTAAATCCCAACCATCGTACCAATAGCCTTTTGGATTGGAGCTTCTGTCTTTTTCTCGTAATCTTCTACTTTTAGCGAGGTAACTTCAACAAATAGCTGCATCACGTTCGCAAAAAGATCGAATACAATGCAAAACACTTGCGGTTTTTTTTTGGTACAAGAAACTTATGTTTACTATGTGGCTAAATAACATAAAATAATTAGTATTACAGTTGTCTCTCAACTCCAAGATACCTTAGAAAGTATCAATACTAAGCATAATGAATCTCTTCATGGCGGAATTTTCTTAGCTTCCAATTTGTTTGGTAGCATACTTGGGATTCTCAGCCATGATTGGCCGTTTTACGATCCAATAGGCAATGATATACATACAGAAAATTGTATACAGATTATCATTAACCAGACTATAATAATGTCCAATGCACCTATATATATAACTCACAGCAGCCTTTAAACCAGATCATTAACAACAAAACCCAAAAAATGGAGTTGCCATCAAACCTCAACATCACTGAGGCCAGCCCAGATTGGTTGAACAAGGGCGACAACGCGTGGCAACTAACCGCAGCCACCCTCGTGGGCCTACAGAGTGTACCGGGCCTCGTGATATTATACGGAAGCATCGTAAAGAAGAAATGGGCAGTGAACTCGGCCTTCATGGCCCTCTATGCTTTTGCAGCCGTACTTATCTGCTGGGTGACGTGGGGATATCGTCTATCGTTTGGCGACAAGTTTATCAATTTCCTCGGTATGCCAGACGTGGCCTTGGACCAGAAGTTTTTGTTAAAACCGGCGTTCCTTGGGTCGTTCCCGAACGCGACCATGATATTTTTCCAGTTTGTGTTTGCTGCGATTACCCTGATTCTAATCGCAGGGGCTTTGCTCGGGAGGATGAACTTTTACGCGTGGATGTTGTTTGTACCATTATGGCTCACATTTTCTTACACCGTGGGAGCATATAGCATATGGTGCCCTGATGGTTGGTTGGCGAAGTTGGGAGCTATTGATTACTCGGGCGGATTTGTGATCCATCTCTCTTCGGGTGTTGCCGGTTTTACTGCTGCTTACTGGGTATGTACCATTGTTCTGCTTTCATTTCTGGATTAAAACAGTTACGGTTAATAAAACATATATCTACCACGAAGAGAAATCAGATGTTAACCGCTATATTATGTTTGCCTGCAACTTTGTGAACTAACAAAATGGCCAATCAAGCTCAAAGCTTCTAGCTTTCTTAGGGTAAAAAGGCAAAAAGTCTTTGCTTAAAAGCTAAGAGCCAAATGAACAACAGTTTTTGAAGCTAAAAAGAACAAAAGTTGAGCTTAAAAGTTGCAAACAACCAAACTTTTAAACAAAAATGTACACCACAAGGTAGTCAATGGTAACTAAGATTGTACTTAAGCTCAAGAGTTGGATACTTTTTCATAATAACTATTCCAATACAAAGTATAAACCATATCATTGTAACAGATTTTTGCCGCACTTTAAAGCTAATAAAAATCATCTCACTTTGTATTCATAATCATATTGATTCAAGTTTCTTTAGTCAAAAGACGTAATGAACTACTTTTTTTTTAATCTAATTAACTTATTTGAACAAAAAAATTAAAACGGTGAAGGTGGGACCAAGAACTACCAACGACCGGGAGAGGTTCCCCCCAAACAACATCCTCTTGATGCTTGCGGGAGCAGGTCTACTATGGATGGGCTGGACAGGATTCAACGGTGGGGATCCTTATGTGGTTAGCATAGATGCATCTCTAGCCGTTCTTAACACCCACGTGTGTGCAGCCACGAGCTTGCTGACGTGGTTGTTCCTTGACATTCTCTTCTTTGAGAAGCCCTCCGTAATTGGAGCCACACAGGGCATGATCACCGGCTTAGTTTGCATCACTCCTGCTGCAGGTACAGACTTCAAGTTTATGATCTTAATAATCCCAAACCTCAGAGTTTCACTCAAGGTGGCTGATGTCTAATTTCCTTAAAAGTTGTAAGCTTAAAGATCTATGTGCACGTTACACATATAACTACACAAGTCATGATATATGGATATGTATGATAAATGCAGATACAGTCATCTTCTATCCTCTCGAGGTCATCTTTTTTATGACCCTTATCTCAAACTTAAAATGTTCAACCTTGATTCATAGTAATTTTTCAACCTTAATCATGTCTACTTGATAGCTTTTGTGTCAACAAACTTTAGATTTATTTTCATGTCAATACCTAAGAAATAACAAAAGTTGAACCTACACGGTATCACTAGTCACTACAACATATACAATCCGAATTCAACTTTAGATATAGAACTTAAGATAACTTAGTTCTAAGTTCGAATGATGGCTGAATTTGCAGAAACCTAATGGTGAATTATCCCAATCATATATCAGCAATGCATATCTAATAGCAACTAATTATCAATTTGAGTTTTCAGGAGTGGTACAAGGATGGGCAGCTATAATAATGGGGGTTTTATCAGGGAGCATCCCGTGGTACTCCATGATGGTCCTCCACAAGAAGATCTCATTCCTCAAGCAAGTCGACGACACCATGGCAGTGTTCCACACTCATGCCGTGGCAGGAACCCTTGGCGGCATCCTCACCGGCCTCTTCGCCTCGCCTAAGCTCTGCCGCCTCTTCTACCTTGTCGACGACTGGCAGCACTACATCGGCCTCCTCTACGGCTTCCAGAGCGGCCGCGTCACCGCAGGGTTCAAGCAGATAGGGGTCCAGCTGGTTGGAATTGTCTTCGTGGTGAGCTGGAATGTGGTGATGACGAGCATCATCTGTCTGGTGGTGAGGATTTTCGTACCCCTGAGGTTGTCTGAGGAGGAGCTCCTGCTCGGGGACGATGCGGTGCACGGGGAAGAGGCGTATGCATTGTGGGGAGACGGTGAGAAGCTTGAGAATTCAAAGATTAATTCGGCTTTTGGGCATGAGGAGATGCAAACCAGAGTTAAATCTGATGTTTAAATGACGAGGCAGCCATTTTTCTGTTGTCTTTTCGATATCGGAAGTGTTCACAACTTTGTGTTTGACCACAAAACTAATGTACTTTTCATTTTTGAGTCGGAATAATCGTTTGAGTTGTACTTTTATCATGTGTTATATGATCTTCGTATTTTCAGCTTTTTGAAAAAGGGAAAATCGTTTATGGGTTGTTGTACCTTGTGAATGAGTTAATAAGAAACGCAATGAAATCGAAAGCTAAGACACATGTTCACTCAAGTAGTTGTTGTCTAATTTGATCAGAATCAAATATCGTAATTATAAACTTTCAATTACATGTTACATATATGAATCATGAACCTCATGACAAGTATGATCATCCAAATAAAGTTACAACCAATATTTTTCGGCGATTATACCAAAGGGAACGCTCCCACCAGTGTATCCAAATACTGTTCAATCTTCTAAAGGTTTGCTCCAATGCTCCCTTCAACTAGGGGATTACTGTTCCTACTCGGTTCTATTTTTAAGATTAGGGGTTCTTCTGTAGGCTTTCAACATGCAAGCCTCTACTTTAGCCTCTACTTTAACCTCTACTTTAACCTCTATTTTAGCCTCTATTTCAGAGTTTGAGGCGTAGGAATTAGATTGTAGGAGTTGAAAATTCTTATGAGGTGAAAATAGTTTGAATATCTAGCAGAAATTTAATGGTGAACAACCCAATATATCAGCTGTGCTTACATTACGAACAAAATTTAACATCAATTTCTATTAACAAACAAGTATCCAAACCATAATTGATTCTAAATTAAATCAATTAACAGTAAATTCATCCAACTCATATATATATATATATAAATGAATATATATATAATGATTTACCTTTTATACTCGAAGGAGGTAGTAGACGACCACCGCCGTGGCCTCTTCTATCATTAACGCCGTCGCCGGAACCCTAGGAGCCGTCGTCCTCCGCCTCGCCGGGATCTCTCTCGCCTCTTTCTACTTTTATTGGGCGGTGTGGGCGATTCGTATCGGGCGGTTCACTAAAAAAATGGAACCGACTGTTAACCGGTTCTATTTTTTTAAATCGGAATAGACCTTTAAGATTGGTTCAGTTTGGTTCTTGATTGGTCTGGTCTGGCTTGGTTGACCAGTCTGGTTTTGATTCTAACTTTATTTTAATATAATTAATTTTTAAATTAATTATATATTCAATATATTTCAAAAGATGTGTATAAAAGATAATATTAAATATTTGACATACAGCATGAAGTAAAACATACCTCCCTTATGAATAATTCTAACATGTTTGTGGATACATATAAGTTTAACTAGTAATTAATTTAAAATTATAATATTATGATCTGTTCAGTTTTGGATGAAATCGATTCATGGTTCAATTCCGATTTCAAATTGTATAGAATTAGAACCGAACCGATAACAACGATTCTTTCAAATTTAGAATCGAACCCGAGGCCAAATAAAACTAGAATCGATCCCATGTATTCGGTTCGGCAATGTATCATTTTTTCTCAAAACTTAAAACCATCAGCAATTGAAAATATAGACACCAAATATATGTTTTTAAAATTATAAATTGGGGACCGTTTCCCTATTTAACCCCTTCATATGTTTTTCTTTTTTTATAAGAGAGAAATTTACGCTCCAAAACAGGTAAATTACATATATATATATATAACTTTTGATCTCTCGCATTTTGCAATGATCATCGCATAGATATACACTAATGTATCTTGAAAATACTTTTGTCTGGAATCGGTGTGTTGAGTAGTGTCTAAAATTATTTATTTTGGTGTTTTTTGGTTGCATTTTGTTTTAGATTATCACCCGTTCTGCAACTATAGTTTCGATATTTCAATTCCAATTCGTTGTGGATTTCAAAGCTTAGTTAGATTTTAAAGTTTTCTAGTGAAAATTGCATAATCTTATGTTCTTGACCAAGGCTCTGTTTGTTTGAGTGTAAAATAATTTTTCTAAAAGAAATTTCAAGGAAAAATTTGTTTTTCTTTATTTTTTTGAAGGTAACCAAAAATTTAATTTTTTTCTAAAAAATTATTTAATAAAAACACTCAAATCGAAATTTTTTTATTTCAAGTAAAACACGTAAGAAAGTAATTATATACACGTCAGTGCCAACTGATCATGCTATTCTATTTTAGTAATAGTCATTTTGAATATAACAATTCAAGTGGAAAAAATATTTGATTTATTTTGTATTATTTTAAATTAAGTTGACTTACAAGATATAGTTACTCTATATTCGATATTATTTTGTTGAATCTCATATATTAAAAGATAAGTTACTTAACAAGACTATAAGTTATACTATTTTTTTTACTTGGTTTTTATTTATTCTGACATATCTAAAGTTAAAAACAAATAAATTTAACTTATTATTTATTTATCTTTTTATTATTTTTTAAAAATTAGTTGACTTAATAAATAATTTTCATTTATAAGTGAGATTATTTATAAATAAGTCACCTTCTAAGAAGGAATTAAGTTTCAGAAAAGTTACCAAAAATCGTATTAAGGTATCACTCAAGTAATCAAAAAATATTTTCCGGCAAATTTGGAAGAAGTTGTTTTTCCCAAGATTTGGAAAATATTTTTCTGAAAAATAATTTTCCAGTAAATCGAACATCCGAAAATATTTCCTTTTTCCCCATTTTCTATCAAAACAAACAGAGCCTAAGTTTTAGTTTTCACAAAAGAAGAAAACCTAATCTTTTAAGGTTTCCTATTTCCAACTCCTAAATTTTAATCCCTATATCTCAAATTCTAAAAGAGAGGCTAGGAATATGCAGAATGACCACCACAAACCCAATACATTTAAATAGAATTGGGGATGAACAGTAGTTCCTTAATTTAAGGGGGACACTGTAGCAACCCCTTTTGTTTAGAAAATTAAATAGTTATTGGATACACTTGTAGGGTAGGAACTATTTAGGGCACTAGTGAGAGAGCATTAAGTGACTTTCCCTATCTTATCTAAATACATATATTGCACTTATCTAAGCATTGGGCCTATAAATCTTTCTAATGGTTGCTTAGAAAATACTTGGATTACTGAGATGAAATAGTTTTCTCATCCTAAGCAGGTGTACATGTCGCTCATGCCTATATTTTCTTTAGCTGCAAATATTTAGTTAAGCTATGCAAACAACTTTTACAAGGCATTCGATTATCATAATTGTTCCATATTTAGCTTATTCTAAAATTGACATTAGTGATGTGCAAAGCCAAAACTTGAATTTTTACAAGTTAGAGCCATACACGCATCCATTGCTACTTGTGGATCTCAGTTCGTTCTGTTGGAAATAAACTCTCCGGAAATAGGGATAAGTTGTATTTTAATAGGTTCAATTACTAATTTTTTTCCTAAAATTTAATATTTATATATATATAGTAATAAAAAAATTTAGCCAAAGGGTTCGAATGACACCTCTGGCCAAGCCTTGGAGCTGCTCCTACCTAAAGAAGATTCTTCAGTTGAAAATTTACATGCATGTTATTTAATTGGTTAAAGGGGTCCCTAGTCCATTAGCTCCTTAGTGGACAAGAGCATAATGACCTCAGATTTGAGTTTGATCAGCTGTAGAATGAGCAAAGTGGGAGGCAATGAAGACCCCATTTGTCGACCTTAAACCATACACTTGATTATCAATCGAAGCATTTTTCCAAATATGGTACAAAAAGAATCGACGATTGTTTAGGTAAATATAGAAAGTGCCCGTTCCTGTCCGAATGGAAATGATCACCTCGGCGAAAGTTTTTGCTTGTAGCCATATTCCGATTCATGCATATTGGAAACTTAGGTTGTATCTGGTTATGGTTTTCAGAAGTGGAAAAACTGCAGAATTTTACGGGTTGGTTGCAAAAACAGTTTCTATGGAAGAAAATGCTGCGTAAACATACTTACTAACGTACATATTGATCTGATAGGGGCAATTTCTACAATTTCTGGGGCATTTTTGTTGGTGTTTTATTTCCCAGCAGATTATGCATGAATGATCTGGAAGTGCCTCAAATTTACAGACTTGCAAATAGTTGACTCTGTTGGTTCCCAAAAAAAATCCTTTCTGTACGAGTACATATAAACAAGGGAGTTTTCAAAACCTCAAGCAATGAGCAGAACAGAAATCAAAACTTGTGACAACATGACCCGAATGAACAGAAATCAAAACTCAAGCAATTAGTACACTTTGTCCGTCTATTAATCTTAGGGCTTGTTTGATTGCAGCTTATAAGCTCCAGTTATTCATATTATTTTCTTGAAAGTTGGACAACGTTTTAGCTGCTCATTTTTCAGCTATACTTTTTATTGTTTTGGCCTAAATAAGCTAAAAGTTTTAAGCTAAATACATTCAGTTTTTTTCTAAGTCAAAAATAAACTAACTAATTTGTTTAAAAACTCCAACCAAACCAAATGAACCCTTGCCATCTAGCATTTAAGCACCTAAATACTACCTAAAGAAGCTGTGGCAACTCTAGGACAATAAAAAACTTAAATATCATAGATCTTACAGAAATTTTATTGGTGGGTTCAAAAGAATAAGACTAAAAACTATAGGTTCAAAGTTGTATTTTAGTGGGTTCAATTACTAATTTTTTCCCCCTAAAATCTAATATTTATATATATATAATAAAAAAAAATTCAGCTAAGAGGTTCGAGTGACATCCCAGACTAAACCTAGGAGCTTTCCTGTAAAGAAGATTCTTCAGATAAAATTTTACATGCATGTTATTTAATTGGTTAAAGGGGGTCCCTAGTCCATTAGCTCCTTAGTGGACAAGAGCACAATGACCTCAGATTTGAGTTTGATCAGCTATAGAATGAGCAAAGTGGGAGGCAATATTGATCCCATTTGTCGACCTTAAACCTTACAATTGATTATCAATCGAAGCATTTTTCCAAATATGGTACCGAAAGAATCAACGATTGTTTAGATAAATATAGAAAGTGCCGTTCCTGTCCGAATGGAGGTTCCACCTCGGCGAAAGTTTTTGCTTGTAGCCATATTCCGATTCATGCATATTGGAAACTTAGGTTGTATCTGGTTATGGTTTTCAGAAGTGGAAAAACTGCAGAATTTTACGGGTTGGTTGCAAAAACAGTTTCTATGGAAGAAAATGCTGCGTAAACATAATTACTTACGTACACATTGATATGATAGGGGCAATTTCTACAATTTCTGGAAGTGCCTCAAATTTACAGACTTGCAAATAGTTGACTCTGTTGGTTCCCAAATAAATCCTTTTTTACGAGTACATATAAACAAGGGAGTTTTCAAAACCTCAAGCAATAAGTAGAACAGAAATCGAAACTTGTGGCAACATGACCTGAATGGCCCCTTATTTATTCTCAGTGTTATTTTTTTTTATCTTCCTTCCAGATTTTTTTTTTGTTGGCTATTAGTAGTTTGCTCGCTGCTTGAGCTTAAACAAGTCTCGTATGCAATCTGGAAAAATATTAACTCGGTAGTTTTCATATTCCTTCAATGGTTTGCCTGTGAAATGCACAAGATATATCGAACTTTTCTGTTTTTTCAGCTTGTTTGGGTGATTCCCACCATAACCTCCTTCTACTGATATGCCCTCGAAACATTGTTCTCGGTATAGAAAATAACAACAAATTATTGTAAAGAAACTCGTATAGAGCATCAGTTTTTATTCATGGTTTGTTACATTTTCTCACTCTGATGGAGTTTTTATCCCGGACTTCAGCAATATTTTTCATCGACGCCAGAACAAATAACAGTTGTCTCTTTAGTCTAGACTGTAGAAATACTAGAATGGACTTTGTGGATTTACGAACAAAGGATATGCATGTCTGAGCTATAAATTATCAGGCCAATGCTCCATGCCCTTCTCCGATTGGCAAGTTTCTCCTGCATTAGTTGGAGCAGTTTGTGCTGTGCTTTTGCTTTTCTTTGCCTGTACAAGTCATAAGTACACGGGAAAAACTTTGTCATTTTAAACTTACTTATGTAGTATTGAATCGTAAATGTCTCCTATCATCTGGCCAGTCATCGAAATATGGATAATAGCTTTTGGAAACAAGTACGAATAAGCAAGTGAAGTGTTTTCCAAGATATTTACATTGTCGATAGCAAGATTGCTTAAATACAGGATCTTCGGCAGGTGGGGGAGGATTCTGACCGAAAATCATCTCGCAACTCATATCTCCAAAATCTGCAAATGGACATGGGCATCACAGTTACAATTTCTTTTATCGAAGCAGGTTGAATCATTCTATTTCGGTAGCCATAACCTAGAACAACCATTGGGAAAATGAATTTATCTATCTATTAAATTTTTAAGAACAATGAGGGTTTGTTTGGTTGCAGCTTATAAGTTCCAACTTATCAATTTTTTTACTTAAAAGTTAGACAATATTTGACAGCCTAGTTTTTAAACTAAGCATATTTTTTGTTTTGGCCTAAGTAAGACGAGAGTTTTAAGTTGTACACATCCAGTTTTTTTCACAATAAAAAATAAACTAGCTTATTTGATTAAAAGTTGCAATGTTATTTTGCTTTGGCAAATCAGAATCAATGTTTGTTCTTGATTGATAGCTAACTCCTGTTGATGGAGTTTTTCATCTAAGTTGGAATACAAATCTATATGCTAAAACTCTCATTCTTTGGTTTGACAGAGCCACTTGCAGTGTTGCATCCTTAGTGGCTTATGCATGGGACCGCCCCACTGAGCTCATGGGCAACTCTTCCAACTTAAGTGGAGGTACTATTATGGGTTTGTTTAGTGTTTGGCTACTCAGCTTTTAAGTTAAACTTATTTGCTATTTTGACCTAAATAAGCTGGAAGTTTTAAATTGAATCACCTACTTTTTTTCTTAGACAGATATAAGTTGGATTATTTGCTTAAAACTTGCAACCAAACGAATATTTACAACTTACAGGTATGGTTTCTTTTTCTAAGTTTTCGTAAATAAATTTTGTCTCCATGTACGTTGATTTTATTTAGCTGCATTATCGATCTTCTATTATACCACGTACACATTACAAATTTTACAAAGCGTTCTTACGTTTCTGGATCTGTTGCTTCGATGACAAAACTAAATATTACAAAATATTATAATTTTTTCTCGTTTTGAGTGCATTTTGAGGTGTACTTACTAGGAACCATGTTGACGGGCATGCCCATGGAGTCCTTTATGAAAGTTTGAGTCGGCATCTTACAAAGGTTAGTACACATTCCTACACAACTAGTTTCCTCTAAAAACCTGCAAAATTGGTTCGACAAATTTAGAAAATGAGGTAAGCGATGCCATTCGTGATGAAATGGTGTCGAAGATTAAGGCGAACGTCATGATGGCACACAATCATCGGGCCACGTTTTTCCATTTGATAATCATTTAAAGTTGCTTTAAGCTTGGGTTGGTGGGTTCAATAGAGCAGTAATTATGTCCGTTCAAAATGGAAATTAGTTCACCTAAATATATTTGCGATTCGTTTTCCTTTTGGTAACTGGCAAGTACCTGCATTTGTTTATGTGGACGACGTTCCTTTCTCTCTGCCCGTTGAACTCCGACTCCCTCACCTTGCAACGAGAGATCAATAAATTACTCGAACGAGGAAACTTAAGTTAAACCCGAGGTTGAGGATTTTTGTCTTTTTTAATTTCTTTTTTTTTATGTGAGTATTAACCCGATAAAAGATATGGGAAAAGATTTAAAATGTCCAGCAATTCTGTGCCCTTGCCAATTTGAAAGTAGAGAAAACGAACAATCAAAAAAATTAAAATTAAAAATAAATAAATAAACTTTTACCTCAGACGGTCCAACGAGCCACTTGAAGAAAACCGTCGTGAAAACAGCGAAAATTTCCCTTTTGAATTTCGAATTTGGCAGCACCGTCTTGATCTGTCATGTCGAACATTTCATGAGTTGTTCAATTTAATTAACTAATTTTACTAAAATATTAATCGACGACACGAGAAAAATCTTGAGAGACAAAACCAACAAAGATAAAGTCCCTTGCCTCTTTTAGTTTTCTATTTTTTACTTTTTTCCATTCAATGCCGTTAATCTTTCATCGAGTAAATATATAGCAGTATTATAGTGGTTTGGTGCAAGAAACTATCCATGATAATTAAAAATTTAAAAGCGTTTCACTTATTCAGCTAGAAAAAAAAAGTAGGTGAAGCATTGACATATTTGATGAGATATTGACACAAAGTTATAAGAGTAATGATATGCATACAAATTATTTGTATAAGAAAATTGTACAAATTTGAACTGTCTGGTTGATAATTAACCACCTCATACTGTTTTTAAGAAAGAGAGAGTATGTGGTGATTTGTCATGAGGCTCAAATTCTAATATTAAGAGCTTCAAATGTTAAAATTTTTAGCTATCAAGTATATCCTATTAAGTTGTGAGGTGCGATACTGATAACGATTATGACGATGAAACCTAAGAACTTGCCATGGCAAGGATGGGCTTTGGGATGGCTTTTTCAAGAGCTTTTACAACAAGTTCACGTTGTTGGAAAGGATCAAATTTACGAGATGCCATTGCAGCTCCCTCTACTAAGCTCTCATATCCGCTTTTGTCGTTCCTCAACCCTGTAAACCATAGGTTAGTTACAAACTAACTTTCTAACTTTTAAGCAAAAAAACTTGTTTATTTCTGAGTAAGAAAAAAATTGGATGTATTAAGCTTAAAACTTCTAGCTTATTTAGGCTAAAATAACAAATGAACCTGTTGTATCTTGAACGCTCCGAGAGAGATGTTTGATGGCCAGACGATCGAGCCAACTGTCATTATGTATTACGTTCAAGCTCGGCATCTTTTCCACATTATTTGTTTGGCTTATCAGAGCGGATTGAATACGGGAAAGTTGTCTTGGCATCGCCTTGCGTCTCAACCCATCCGAAGTTGAGATATGTATATGGCAGTGTAGAAGTTGAGATTCCATGAGAAAGATAATTTCACTTACGGTTTGGGTTTGGGTTTGGGTTTGGGTTCGGGTTCGGGTTTCTTGTTTATAATTCAGGTTCGGAAATTCCGGGTTCGGATAATTCGGGTTCGGGAATCTCGTGGTTTTATTTTTTTTTTATTGATAATTCGGATTCGGGTTGGGTATACCAAAATACTCAC
>MKEJ01023723.1:0-11948 GCA_001753735.1 Embelia ribes | reverse complement strand
TAGTTGAATGGAAAAAGAAGAAAAACAAATACGGATGACAAAATGAAGAATTTGGAATGGAAAAATGAAGAATAATAAGATGTGAGATTAATGGTCATGAAAACAAAATCCTGGATCAAAATCCGGACTGTTACAACTATCATCTAGTTTGCATCAATACACAACCCATACGTTCCTTCGACGCGTCACAATATACAGTATACCCCATTCCCCTCTCAGGAATAATCAACATAGAAGCAATAGTCAATAACTCCTTCAACTTTGCAAAAGATGCCTCGCATTTAGCGTCCCACTTGAACCTAACCCTTTTGCTTGTAAGATGGGTCATAGGAGATGCTATCGTAAAGAAAATTATCACGAACCTGCAATAATAGCCTACTAGTCCTAAGAAAGTGCGAATCTCAAAAACATTCTTGGGCCATTCCCAATTCGATACCGCTTAGACCTTTAACGGATCTACCACTATACCTTCAACTGACACGACATGCCCTAAGAATTTTACTTCTTGAAGCCAAACCTCGCACTTTGATAATTTCATATACAACTGGTGCTCTCATAACATCGACAACACAAGTTACAGATGATCTAGAAGTTCCTCTTTAGTCTTTGAGTACACTAATATATCATCGATAAACACAATAATAAATCAATCTAAATACTCTTGGAACACCCTATTCATCAGATTTATAAATACTATTGGAGCGTTTGTCAATCCAAATAGCATGACTAGAAACTCAAAATGATCATATCTAGTCCCAAATGCAGTCTTCTCTGCATCTTCCTTTCGAACTCTCAATTGGTAATAGCCCAAACGGAGATCAATCTTCGAGAAACATTTTGACCCCTTCAACTGGTCAGACAAATCATCTATCTTCGGCATCGGGTACTTATTCTTAATGGAAACCTGATTCAACTTCTAATAATCAATACATTCTGAATAAATAAGGCTGGAGCACTCCAAGGTGAAGAGTTACGCTAAATGTAACCCTTATCTAGCTACTCAGTAATCTGTCATTCCATCTCCCCCATCTAAGTAGGAGCTAAGTGGTACGGTGTCACAAAAATCAGACTCGTACCAGAAATAAGGTCTACTATGAGCGCCACCTTTCGATGTGGTGGTAGCCCACTAAGAGCCTCTGGAAATACATCGGAAAAATCACGAACAATGGGAGGTAACTCTAGATGTACTCCAACAATCTCAACACTAGAAAGACTGGCCAAAAGATAACTAAGAGTGTCATTCGTTGGTCCTGCAATCACCTGAGGAATGTCCCGATCTCCAATATATTGAACAACAACTCCTCCTAATGGATGTTAGGTAATCCGACGACAATCACATTCTATCACAACCCGATTGTCCGACAACCAATCTATGCCCATAATAATATGAAATCCAGACATGTCTAGAATGAGAAGGTCACAAGCGAACTCATGACTAGAAATGAGAATATAGGAACGATGATATAGGAAACTCGGAATGATATGCCTGCCAAATGGAGTATCTACTGAAATATGTGTCTAATAACTCTGGCACCAATCCCAAAGTTCTAACCATCTTTGCAGAAATAAAAGATCGAGATGCACCAGTATTAAAAAGAACATGTATACATGATAAATGATATAATTATGTGCCTCGAATGATAAATGAATCTGATGAAATAGTAGGTGCATCTGGAAGAGCATACAAACGCGATGTTGTTGATACAAAAGTAGATTCAGCTCCACAGTTCCTAGTCCCCTAGTATACTCCATGGCCCTGAGTAACCCCCAACTGAACTAACCCACCCTGTTGGATTGATGGTGCCTAATAAGGATTCTGACTCGGAACTTTAGAATTCGAACACACTGTCTGTATATACCCCAAATCTCCACAATTAAAGTACTGAACCAATGGGCATTAAATAATAATATGTCCAGTATCTCCACACTTATTGCACCTCTTTGGATCCCCATTGAAAGATCCTACCCCACTAAAGTTCGATATGCGGCCTGACTGTCCAGATGCTCTATCAACACGGCCTCTCTTCCTATTTCTCTGATTGTTCAATCTCTAAAACTGTTGCCCTTGATTCGATTTTGATCCCCGATCTCTCTTCCCCTTGCCTGCCTCTCTTACTGATTAATTTCTTCATGTTTTTCAGTTTTCTAGACCACTATCTCCATGGTGGTCAGGTCAACCACTATTACAATATGCCCAATGCGGGTTCTTAAACTCTCAACGAACTGATTCACACTGTCCTCCTCGGTCGGAGCAACGTATAAAGAAAATTTGGCCAAAGCCATGAACTCTGTCGAGTATTCCAAGACGGTACGACTACCCTGAGTGATAGCAAAAATTTTTTGAGCCTTGCCCTTCTTAAATCTCTGAGAAGAGTACTGGTTCAGTAATGCCGTCTTAAACTCATCCCATATCATACCAGTGATATTACGGACTTCGGTGTGGCTCTTCCAACACTCTACAGCCTCATCCTGTAGATATCGTGGAGCTATCTGTGCCATGCCAATTTTATCAGTCACTCCCAACATGTGAAAATGTTGCTCCAGATTAAAAACCCAAGCATCAACTCCCTCCGAATTAGCACCTACACGGAATACTAGAATCTCAAACCGACCGATCTCAGTATATACTCTAGTGACCTGGTCTCCAACAAGTTGTAGTGCAGGTTGTTGTGCTCCCAAATTGGCGAATGCAATCTGTATTACCTGAGCAGTATGCTGAGCCATTTGATGAGCCAATATAGTAGCCAATTATGGTAGGTTTACTAATACAGGTGCCGCTGCAGCCCCATCGATTCCCACTGCTGGTGTAGGTGCAGAAATTCCCTGAGCTATAGGAATGTCTCCTTGGACTCCTACCGAGGCAACCTCCTCTTTGGGATGCATGTGTGCCGCTAGAGGAATAGGAACTGGTACCTCACCATGACCACCCCGACCATGCCCACGGTCGCATCCTCGTCCACATCTAAGTCCACGTCTACGTCCACATCCACGTCCTCTACAAGCCATTTAATATGAAGTAGGAAAATTGAGGAAAGATTAATCACATGCACACAAGAAACAATGTGCACGAAAAGAAAAGTAAAAGTAGAAATTTCCTACTAACTTATTGTTAACTTCATCCAATACCAAAGATCTGTCCTGGACCTACATGGCATCCCTTGTCTATCTAACGCAGAGCTAAGTGTCGACAACAGTCTCCAAAAACTAGCAAGGAAATCAAGGATAAGGAAATGCGACAGGATTAAGGTTCTAGATATGTGTAGAACAATTTAGAACTTCTTAGATTTCTAAATTCCTAAAAGTCTAGACGCGGCTTATTCGAGAATTCCTAATCAATGAACCAACAACCTATAACTTCTTAGGGATTCGTAAACCTATAGCTTGATACCAACCGTAAAGCCCTGTTATTCTAAACAACATAAATGTGTTACAATATGTCCAAATACCAATTTAGAACACTTAAATATAATAACAAAATGCCTTATTATCATGTTTTATGGCCGTATAACACACAAACACAAATACAAATAAAAATCCTTGGCCAAAGGCCTACAACTGTCTGGAAAATAAGGTACAAATATAACGACTGATGATAGGAGTGATGACCATTCTCGATTGAACTTCAACCTATCCTAACTCAAAGTCTTGGATTCCTAGTTCCCATTTCTACTTGGAGTTTTCGTGCAAAAGATAGTGGAGAAAACAACCAAACAGGTACAATCAGAATGATATCCAATTTACTAATAATAAAATGACAAAAGTATATACAATACTATCGTAGCATGAATAAAACATGTTGTCTTATCAATTATAACACGAAAAATATAACCAATAACAACTGAACATGTATACAAACAAATTGTAATACATGAATCTAATACAAGTAATAACAATTAATCGGGATCATTAGGGCCTCCCAAACTTTATGCATAAAGTTGTCGATGAATGTCTTTGTTGCTCGCACGACAGATCTTGATCACTAGGGCCCCAAAATCTATACCTTGGTCACTATGACCCCAAGGTTTACATAATAGAATGGCTATTGATTTGATTATGGTCATTAGGGCCCCAAGTCTATTATGTTAGTCTAAGTCATATTTTAGTCAGTTCCAATTCAACCATTTGTGATTTAATCCTAATTTATGATTAAATTTTTACTTAATCTAAGTTATATTAAATATAAATTTAATCATATTTTATATTCAACAATTTCATAAAATTTATCATATCTAATTAGACTCAAATTTATGTCTAGTACATTATTTCAAATCAATATGAGCTCATTTTGAACAAGTTTTCAAATCTCTCCAAAGGTTGACAATTCATTATTTTGACCACATCTCATAAATCGTAGTAAATTTATTTGAGCTCAAATTTATAGTTAGAAGGGATATCATCTACTTGCAACTTTCATGTTTTAAAAAAAATTTAATTCACAATCTAGAGAGATGAAAATAGTACCCCAAATGTTCATATTGCACCAGAGTTTCAGAAAGATAAATTAGCAATTGCTAGATTTATTGGCAATATCTTTCCTACCATAACTCCTTTTAAGCTCAACATTTACAGTTAGAATGGTGTCTCAATTATTTATCAATTTTATGTTTTGAGAAAAATTTAATTTGAAACATAAATGGATGAAAATAGTGCCCGAAGCGTTCAAATTGCACTAGAATTTCATAAACATAGATTTGCAATAGCTTAAAATTTTGGTCATATTTCTCAAACCGTAACTCCGATTGAGCTGAAATTTTTTATTTAGATAAATATTTAATTTATATACAACTTTTGTGTTTTGAGTGTAATTTAATTGAAACCGTAGATGGGTCGAATTAGTACCGAAATACTTGATTTGCACCAAATTTCTAGAGAAGATAAAAATTCGACTTCGATTTCATATAAATTTTTAATCGGTTTTAACAACCTCGAAACTAATATTTTTTTTCATTAACTCAATAATATAGGATTCAAATTCTTGAGCGTACCTAATACGAAGGTAAAAAGATAGCTTGGAAAAGTCACCGGAAATAGCTATCGGAAACTTGAATCCTAAACAGAAAGATAAGCGAGAAATCTTATGAAAACGAGATCGGAATCAACAAGCGAGTCTTCAAACGTAAACATAATGATTTGCATGTTTTACTACTAAAATTTCACGAAGAAATAATAGCAATATTTATGTCAAAATGACGAGGCTGATCCAAGATTTTCGAATCCAGAAAACTTTTCTCACTTGACGGCACCGCCTCCGGGATCAAGGACCTTTCCCCTTGCTACCTCTCTCTCACCTCTGTGTGTTAGAATAAAAATATGAGAAGGAAAAATGATATAATTTATGTTTCAGTAACTATTTCAACAACTCTCTTCAACGTATTTCATGACTCAAACTTGGACATCACATTATGTACGGATGTGGTTTTGATAATCAAATTTTGTAACCCGTTTGCTAACTAATAAGAATACGCAACAACCAAATTATATTACTTCTAAAATAAAAAATAACCAGCCTTAAAAATTTTCGGTTACAAGCACAAATAGAGAGTTATACAAAATACTATCTATTCCAATTTTATATTACATAGATTGTCGTGAAATTTGTTGCCAATATCTTTGAATCAATTATTATCCATATATTTTTTAGTATCCATATGTCATTTATTTAAATGTTTTGCTTTTATTGTTTTATGATCCCGCAACTAATTTATATGTTCATTTATTTTATATTTACTGGAATTATTACAAGCTCAAACCATTAAGTTTTTCAAATTTTTGCTTAGCAAATAAAATTTGTATGTAAAACAAGTTTGATTATTTTTCAGATTATCATGTTGTTTATACAAAGTATTTTACTAAAGTGTGCTAAACTATAAAACTTTTATGAAAATCAGTAATTTTTTAAATTATTTACCAAAATGAATCATTTTAATTGGGATGTATAGAACCATATTTTTTTCAAAGAAGTTAAAATACCGTTGGCATTAAAGTAAAGCTATAAAAAATATTTTTCATGCTTTGCCGAGATTTATTTTTCTTAGTGAATAGTCATATAATTTGGAAATTAATATTAAATTTCATTTCTTCATGCCAACAATGTATCCCGATAAGAAGCCAACCAATCCTGTCTTTCGGAAAGTATTTGAAGTTATAATACCATTTTAACAAAGGAACTTAATTGTAACATGATTGGCAAGTCGCGATTTGTGACATGGGAATAGAGACAATAATATAATTATATCTTAGACGGTGTAAAAATTGCACCCATACTAGCTCACTCATACTCACCGTAAAAAAAAGGGCTTATTTTATTTATTTATTTTTATTTTTGGTAAAAGGTTTTATGGTTGTGTTTGTATTTGAGTTTTTACTGGTAGCAATTGTGTAATTTATTGTCCCCTTTTAAGCAACTAAGAAATTGTACATCATCTTTAATTTTAGTTTGTTCTTTCATGAATTTTTACAAGGACGAGTCCAAGTATTTAAATGTTCTTTTACATTTATGAAAAAGAAAAAGAAAAAGAAAAAGAAAAAGAAAAACTTTAGGACTGTTAGATAGAGCCGATTTTAAGTTGTAATTTACACACACACACACATATGATATTCATCACTACTCACTACAATCAAATATATTCTTATTTTCCCCGAATATATGCAAAATTATTTATAAAAACAATCAACAATAATTTTGAATGTCAATTACAGAGTAGTATTTTTTTCTTGAAAACAGTATACATTTAAACGCTCCCCGGTTTGAATTTCTTATATTTGTAAATGAGTAACATATCATACCACCTTTCACAAGTTAAGCAATATTTTAGTAAATTTTCAGGTTTTTTTTTTATGTACATAATAAGTTTAAGTCAATAGTCTCTAATCATTGTAGTTAAACATTTTATACGAATTAAAAATTTAATGCGAAGAAAACATAAAATACATGCAATGCACATATATCACTACTAGTTACGTGAAAAATGTGAAGTTCATTGATATTAGAAATCAAATTATATGGGGGTGCCTTGTCCACTAATTGTTACGGCTTACTTTTTTACACATTATTACTGTGTAACTTTTTGCCCATAAACTAATAATTACATGATGGAAAAAAGAGCTAATGAAAATGTTCTTTAATTACCAAAGTCTATGCACAATTATGAAGAATAGAATAGTAATGAGAAACAAAACGCCAGCATGCGGATTATCGGTTTATCTTTATTTACCCAAGGGCTTGTGTGGTTGCATTTTAAGTAAACAAATTATATTTTTCAGGATGATAAAAATATAAATACATTCATATTAAATTTGTGATTTTTCATTTGGCAGTCATATACTTTGTTCATCTACAAATTATTACATATTTTGACCAGATACATTAGTTTAGAAAATTTTAAAATATAATATTTTAATAAAAATAAAATATCAAATTTATTCTTATTTTATAGTAAAAAATATAATTTTATATTTTATTATATTATTTAAATATTAAATTATTATATTTTAAGACCATTTAAAATAGTGCCAATATTCTAAAAAGTAGGATACTTAATCTACTGAGCTTTCATTTCAATAGATTTTGTTTACAGAGAAACTTTCATCCGTGATTGTGAAAATATGAACACACTTTTTCTGAAAATCTGAAACTGGTTTCCAACTTGGGCATATTCCGGGGACAACTTGCTCATCATTTGAGTGTTTTTGTTTTGCTTGTCCGTTTCTCATTCACGTTGGAAAAATAAAATCTTGTAATTATTTCTTTCGAGTAATCTAAATTGGTAAATGAGCAATAAATAAATACGTATATTTAAACCTGGTTAGCATGAAAATTTAGGAACCAAGCAACCCAATAAGTTAGGGCATAAACAACTAGGATTTGGTTAATTACAACCATGGTTGCCAAAATAGAAAGCGGAAGCAGGAAGTGCAGTATAAAAATATAAGAAAAATGACAAAAAAGAGGTACGATTGTAAAATTTCTCGAATACGATTGTAAAACATGTGGAAAACGTAGAGAAAACATATATGATTATTTAATTTAGCATTGAAAAATATTTTTCAAACTTATAAATACCTCTTATACTTAGACTTCTGTACTTATATTTGATATTTTTTAGGTAAAGTCCAATTTGCCTCTTATCCTTTGGGTTTCGTTTCAATTTGCCTCATATCCTTTCATTTGTTTCAAAATGCATCTCATCGTTTACAGTCTCATTTCAATTTGCCCCTTACTCTTTCAATTATTGTAATTTACTCCCTATATTTCTAGACTCATTCCAATTTATCATATCTTTGATGCATTGTTTAATTTGCCCATATAATCATTATGTTTTATTATAAAAATATAATAAGGAATTGAAATAACAGCTACAAGTTAGTGGAAATATTTTGGTAAAAATCATTTATAGGTCATATAATATTTACATTTTTTAACATAATATTTAGTAAATTTATCTCAATAATTAATAATTTATAAAAAAATTGAAAAGATATGTTGCACAGATCATTTGTCTCTTAATTAAACCACTTACACACTAAAAAAATTATGAGAAATTATAGGCTATTCTTTCAATGAGTTTCTTTATTAAAGTTAAATCTATTAATTATAGGGGTAAATTGAAACAAGATAAAATAATTTGGTAAATTAAAACGAGTCTAAAAGTATAGGGAGTAAATTGTAAAAAATTAAATTAATGGAGCAAATTGAATTGAGATTGAAAATGATAGGAAATAATTTGAAACAAATAAAAGGAGATAGGACAAATTGAAACAAGAACTAAATGATAAGGGACAAATTGGACTCTACCCTACTTTTTATAAATATATTACTCATAATTTAAAAGAATATACATAAAAAAATTATTTTATCATAAAAGTGCTAAAAATACTATATTTTACTATTTTATTATTATTTTTTATTAATTTTTATATGAATATGTACTCGCCAAATTTCATATAAGTCTCCTAATTGTATCTATAATATTTCCTAGTCTTTTCTTGGATTTTCTTTGTGTGTCATTTCTATTTTTGAGATATTTCCGACGTATTTTTGAGACATTTCCTACACGATTTCCGTAAAAAAAAATTTAGAGTTTCATCTTGGTACCCAAGTTGCGTTTATGGGGAAACGAGTTTTCCATCCAAAATCAGCATTTTTTGGTAACTATGAATACAACTAGTTCAAGTTTTTTTTCTTCTAATTTTTTGCTTCAAAATTAGATAATATTTGACTCCGCAACTTTAAGCTGCACTTGTTTATTACTATGGTATAAACAAGATAGAAATTATAAACTAGATGTATTTAATTTTTTATGCTAAAAATAATTATTTTATTTATTTAAAATTAACCACCAAATCAACCGTAAGTAAACATATGGGAAGCGAAAGTACTTGACCCCATAAAATACCAAAATAAAAAATATATAATAAGAATTACATCAATGTATCATTATCTATGTTCTATCAAACCATATTTTCGTATCACCTCGTTCAATTTGAGCACTTATGTCACATCGTCTCTATATAATTCCGCCCAGAATATCAGGTCTTTGTTTTTATTAAAAAAAATTATGGAGAAATTGTAACACCTATGGAAAAAAAGAATATCTAATACCAATAAAAGTAATGTAAAAGTGAGAAATAAGTTCTAAAATGTAAAAGTGAGAAATAAGTTATAAACCACAAAAACAAAATTTATCAAGAAAAAAATTCTAAATTTAATTCATAAACATATCTATTAAATTATATTTTTGTGTCTAAACTTATGTCTTATCATTGCACAATTTTTGCATTTTACGGTTGTCGGAAGGCGCTCAAGTTGAAACAAGAGCGCGTGACGCTTTTGCAAGAGGTGTAAGGATAAGAGTTTTTTTTTTTTTTTTAATTACAAAAATATAATTTTATAATAAAAAAATTTGTGAATAATTTTATAAATTTTTTTTTATAAAATTTTATTTCTGCAACTAAATTTTTTAAAAAAAATCTAGTTCCTATTAGACAATATACAAGAATATCAGACAAGGCCAAGTTGGGGTCCTTGTAGAATCCTGCAAAAGATTTGAAGAAATGATTTTGATTCCAACTTGGATTTCACATCGCCACTTGTTGTACTTCGTACAAGGTTGGAAAATGTAGGAGTGGACAGGTATGACAGGCGATGGACGGTCTTTACACAATATAGTTGGGCTATTTATTTTTAAATATAATATGATTGAGATTGAAAGAATATATTTTTTTATAAATTTTATTTAAAAAAATAATTTAATTTTAATCCCAATTTTAAAATAAACAATCTAAATATGTCAAATAACAGTTACCATCGCATCCGGAAGAAATCATTTGTTGAGCTCGTTACAGTCATATCATTATAGGGTCATTTGTCACAGATCAATCAATTCGGACACCACCTGTTGTCGATTTTGATGTTGATATGGCATATTTTTCTAGATTCTTTTTATATTTTTAAAAAAAATTGTGGTGTCATATTTCAAAATTTATATTTCTTTCCAAAAAAGCAAAACGAAGAGAACAAAAACATGTAACAAGATTACGTGTAACATCATTGATCTTTTACATTTTATCCTAAATTGTAATATTCCAAAAATTTCGAATAAATTTTTCGTTTTAAATAAATAATGATATTATTTATTTTGTGTTGAGATATTGCATTAATATAAAATGTGGCACGGTATTGTGGCGTTGTTTATGCATTAAGAAGTGTTGAGAAGTTGCATTATTGCGTTGAGTGGCATTGTTATTATGTAGCTTCGCAGGGGCGATAGTTTGCTGCGTTAGTATTTTAGTTGCATGAGAAGTTGGTTTTGGGTTTGGCATTGGTGGTTTTTGGTAAGTGTTAGAGGTCTTTGAGTTGGAGATGGGTCTTCAGAAGGGGTGCCGACACACCCAGGTCATCCGAGGTGGGGCTGGAGCTACTTTATGTCCCGACAGAGCCCTTTATACACTATTTTTCTCATCTTTCTCTCCATTTTCTTCTCTAAATCAGGTGTGAGAGTTGAAAGAGAGAATGTGGTGATAAAAATGGGTTTAATATTTTCGGTTTGATTTCATTTAACTTCCGAGCTCGTACGTGGAATATTTTTGTGTATTCTTGATCCTTGAAGTGAGGGCATTCTTTTGAGGTAAGTCTCGCATCTTGTCTCATTCATTTAGTATTTCTTGATTTTCGTGCCTTGATCGTATGCGAAAACAAATTTGATATTCTTGTTACTTATCCTAAAGGAAATATCTTTATGTGTAGGTTCGTGTTGATTTGGGTTCATTTATTAGATCGAATCTGTAAGATCCAATAAGTTAGTATGAATAGTTTCAACAACTAATAATTCATTAGTTGTCATAGCAAGTTTCATGTTTGTGTTTGGATGAGTTGTTCATCCATTTTGTTCTTTATTCCACTCATTTCATTCATTCAATCATATACGACAAATATAATACGGAAGAGAGAAGTGGAAAAGGTTGAAGGAAAAAGAAAAAAATCCCCTTTTGCAAGATTTGTTCGTTTCGGGAAGAGGATGTGTCTGGGAGGAATACTAATCGTTGATTTAGAATTCTCGTATCGTCCTCGTCATTTTGACATAAGTGTTGACCTTTTTCTCTTCGAGTCGTTCATACCTAGTAATCCTAGAATCATCAAAACTTTGTGAATATGATGAATTGTTGTTAAAATTCTTGATATATCTGAGAATTCTCGCTCGTTTTGTCTTATAGATTCGAGTAGCAAGTTCCGGTGACTTTTTCGAGACTTCTGAGCTACCATTTCATAGTTGGATTTATAAGGCCCCAAAATTTTTAACAATACTGTAGCAACACTGTTGCACCTTTATATAGTAATGAACAGTGATTTTATGAGGTAAATTTGACTTCAATAGGTCTAATTCATGCAATGACCTAATTTCGAGACGATATTGGCACAATGGAGCTTTATCATTAAAATTATGATTATT
>MKEJ01023717.1:0-10336 GCA_001753735.1 Embelia ribes | reverse complement strand
AATCCAGGCTCAAACCAATACTTTATTGATCAGAAAAAGATTACAGCACTCAGATGTTTAATTTACATCGTTATACTACTTCATTAAGTATAAAATTGCTGTACAGTATTTCTACAGTATGTTACAGTGTTGGCGAAAAATTTTGGGGCCTTATATTTATCCTTGAAAGTTAAGCCCTCATCCGATAGGTACTGAGTTAGAAACACACCAAATGGAAGGTTGGACTGTAGACTCGTTGATATCAGAAAATCTGCCATGGAATTCCACATCCGTTTTGGAAGATCACATGGGGTCTTTTTACCAAAAAGATACAAAAGATGAAGTATGGCCACATTAGCATGCGAGTCTATAGTGGTAGCAATAACATTGTTACTCACTAACTTGGCAAGCGGCACATACTAAAGCTCAAGATTCCTCACATTTGTCTTCGATGGTCCGAGTTTGGTTTACGAACTTTGGCAACAATCAACTCAGTTTCAACTTCCAGGTAATCAACTTCAATCCTCGGAATACCAAAGAACTCTGCAATGTTATCTGGGGATATCTTTATGTCTACCCCATTAACCTAAGAGTTGATATATTAAGAACTCATCCTATCCGCGTTGGCATAAAATTTCCAAGCAATCTCATTTGCATCAATGCCGGTATATGTAAATAGCTTAGACCAATTCTTTCTTTTAGCTATCGCCCCCAATCCTTATTTTCATCCTTGAAGTCCAAAAATTCTAATCTCCCTTTCACACACTACTTTTCTATTTTCAAACAAAAGATCAAAATGTGTAGCGAGATTCGTGGTTTGAAACCTCGTCCTATCGTATTTCCTCAACTCTTGGCAATAATTGGCAAATAGCTTGTCTATAGCCAACGTTTATCTAGACCCCGTATACCCCGCTTCCTCTTTTCTCTAACATTACGTCCCCTATCTCTAACCGTAATTCAATCAGTGCAGCATGATGTCACTATGATTAAGTTTTAAGTCGCAATTTTTTTTTCAACATTTTTGGTTGGCCAATCAATCACTCAATACAAGCCCAACAACAATGAAATTCAAATTAAAATAGATATCAGGGCCATACAATAACATAAATTCACCAAATTTGAAGAAATTTAAAATTCTCAAATTTAACCCTAAACCCTAAGTGTTTGATTTGCCAATCGGAATAAAAAATAACTAGAAGCATAGAGTAAATTAATACCAAGCCCCAATTTTCCCTATTTTTACCAAGAACCTAATTTTTGGGTTCTAAGCTTTAGCTAATGTGAAAATGGTGGACTAGGTGGTTTGGGATGATTTAGGAAGGAATTGTAGTGATCAGAAGTTTAAAAGTTGTTAAGGAATTCGTGGATGGAAGAGAAATAAAAGTGCTAGGGTGAGAAGAGAGAAAAAACTGAGTTTGAACGTGTCTGTTCATTATAGACATGATTGCTTATATAGACGACCAACTGTTTGAATGGCATAAACAGACCACTCGAATGAACGGTGTAGCCACTTGAACGACATTTTTGACTGTAGGAATGGTGAAAACAGGAAACTTAAAAAATGAAGTTTTCAAAAATTTGTCCAAGTGTTTGAAAAATATGTTTAAGTGGGAATTACTTCAACTTCAATGCGATAAATTTACAAACAATGGGAATTATCCTTATGAGTCAACTATCGAGCGTATCCCTGATGTTCGAAGGAAGACAAGTGCAAGCCTATTAATTTGAAAGATTTCGGTATTTTCCCAAACACTACACCTTATTCCAAATTAAAAAGTCAAACACATGATTGATTTTACTCAGAAAAATAAAACCAATTTTCAAAATGTTTTGTTGTATTTCAAAATTTTCAACGTGAAATAGGTATGTATACCCCCTAACTTAAACCGAACATAGTCTTCTATGTTCAAGCTTAAAGTATGGAGGATATACACAAGCCATAAACATAAAGAAATAAATAATAAGGAAAAAAAGGAACCGAAAACTATATACAATGTGCATACCCCTCAATAAAGATCACTCAGAGTAAGATAGATTCTCGAGCTCCATCTCCTCTCGAGCTCCATCAAAGTTCTCGTAGTAGGGTTTCAAGCAATACATATTAAACTTAAATTGTACATTCTTGTAGGGGCCAAGAATGACGTAAGTACCATACTGATTCACCTCTCGGATGACATATGGCCCCATCCACCATGTTTGAACCTTTTCGGGAATAAGTATAAGTGGAAGTTGTAAAGGAGCACTTTGTCACCGATTTCAAAGGTTTTCTAGGAAATGTGCATGTTGTGTAAGATTTTCATCTTGGACTTCACAATTTTAGCATTTTCAAATGCATCATTCCGGAATTCTTCAAGTTCGCACAATTGAAGCTTTCGGCGCAATCCCGCTTCATTGATTTACTCATTGCATTGGTGTATGGCCCAATATGCCTTCTATTCAATTTCGACTGGCAAGTGACACACTTTTCCATAGACAAGTCAATGGGGGTGACATCCCTAAAACCATCTTGTAAGAAGTTCTATTCGCCCACAATGCATCAACAAGTCTTGAAGATCAATCTTTACGGTTCGAGTTTACCATTTTCTCAAGCATACCCTTTTCTTCCTGATTTGCCAACTCAGTTTGTCTGCTTGTTTGGAGGTGATATGCGGTACCAACTATGTGAATATTGCCATATTTCTCATGAAGATTCCAAAGGGCTTATTGTAAAAATTCTTTCCACCAACACTAATGATAGCCTTTGCCATTCCGAAATGAGAGAAAATATACTCTTTAATAACTTAACCACAACATTGTGATCGTTGGTATGAGTAGGAACAGTTTTGACCCAATTCGACACATAATCTACCACCACTAGGATGTAAAAATAACCAAACGAGCTAGAAAACAGCCGCATAAAGTCAACAAGCGTATCATATTTTGCTTTGTCAATTTTCCTAGTCGTTGGCACCGATCACAACTTATGCAAATTCATAAACATCCTCGAACATAGTCGACCAATATAATCCACATTATAACATCTTCGCGGTGGCCATTTTGACCAAGAAATGCCCATCACAAGCCACCGAATGGTAAAACTCTATTACACTTTGAAATTCCTCATCTAAAATGCAACGTCGGATGATTTGATTAGGACTATACTTAAAGAGATAAAGCTCATCCCAATAAAAATTTTGCACATTTCTCAAGATTTTTTTCTAATTCGCAACATTCCATGATGATGAAATTTCTCCCATAAACAAATAATTAGCGATGTCGGCGTACCAAGGAAGTAAGGAGGACTAGATGAGAAAGAGTTATTCATTGGGGAAATATTCATTGATTAAAGGATCTTTATCCTTGCATGATTGACTATAAAGCCTCGATAGATGATCTTTCATAACATTTTCAACCTCTTTCTTATCTCTGATCTCAATATTGAACTCTTGTAAGAGAAATATACACCTCAACAACCAATCTTTTGAATCTTACTTCGTAAGAAGGTATTTAAGAGCTGCATGGTCCGTGAATATTGTGACACGAGAGCCAACACAGTAAGACTAGAATTTATCAAGAGTGAATACAACAACTATCATTTCCTTTTCGGTTGTCATATGATTGGGAAGACAACTTGTATAGTAAACTATATGAGGTTTACTCGCTTTACGTTGCCCAAGGACCGCTACTACGATATAGTCGCCAGTGTCGCATATGAGCTCAAAAGAAAGAGATCAATTGGGAGGCTGCATTATAGGTGCAAATATCAAACAAGCCTTCAATTTGTCAAATGTTTCTTGACATTTGGTTTTCCACTCAAAGGGGACATCCACGGATAGAAGATGGCACAATGGCCAAGAAATCAAGCTAAAGGATTATATGAACCACCTATAGAATCTAATATGTCCTAGGAAGAATCAAATATCTTTGACCGTCTTCGTGGGTGGAAGTTTATCTATAAGTGCCACCTTGGACCTATCAACTTCAATCCCCTTTGAATATATCACATAGCTTAAGACAATGCCTTTTATGACCATAAAATGGCACTTTCCTTGATTAAGAACCAAATTGGTCTCGGGCCAAAACTTGATGAAAATTATTTAGGCATTCCTCAAATGTGTCTTATATTCAGAAAAAATGTCTCTGAAAACCTCAAGAATTTTCTCAACCATATCGCTAAAAATGTTCACCATACACCTTTGAAAGGTGGTAGGTGCATTACATAACCCAAAGGATATGCATCGATAAGAAAATGTCATGAATGGACAAGTAAAGGTTGTTTTCTCTTGGTCTTCATGGGCTATGTCAATTTGGTTGTAACCAAAATAACCATAAAAGAAGTAATAGAAAGCACACTCTACAACTCGCTTAATGCACTTGGTCTAAGAATGGAAGGGGGAAGTGATATTTTTGTGTCACGCATTCAATTGGCAATAGTCAATGCACATTTACCAATCGGTTTAAATATGAGTAGGAATCAACTCGTTATTTTCATTGGTAACCATCGTGACACCAAACGTTTTGGGCACTACTTGTGTATGACTTACTCATTTAGAATCGACTATCAAAAAAGTGATTCCCGCATCCAACAACTTAATCACCTCATTTTTCACCACTTCTTTCATGCTTGGATTGAGTCGTCGTTGCATTTGGCAAACTGGTTTAGCTTATTCCTCAAGATAAATTCTATGAGTGTATGTCAAGGGACTAATACCCTTGGAGTTTGCTATAGACCACACCATTTAAGCACTTAAAAATAACCCTTGTTCTTGCTCTGGTGTAAGCTTTGAAGAAATGATTAATAGGAATAACTCTTCGTCACCTTGAAATTCATACTTAAGATCATTGGGTAGTGGCTTTCTTTTGGGACATTGATCTTTCACACTTGATGGTATGGCTTTCACACTTGGTGTGTCTAAGGGTTCAACTCAAGGACATGTCCCCCTAACTTGCATAAGAGACTTGGTCTTGTCCTTAAACATCTCTCCTAATACCTCCTTACTCTCATACTAGCTCTCCATATGATCCTCAATTATGGTTTGGATTTAGTCTACTTCCTCGAAGTCCACTTGATCATCGGGGAGTTTAGACATGTCAAAAACATTAAATTCCGCTTTTGTACTCCTAAAAGTAAGTTCCATGACACAATTTCTACAATTTATAATTGCATTTGATATAGCTAAAAACAGACATCCTAAGATGACAGGAATTTGCTTATTGGGATTCGGGACTACTTGTGTATCTAACACCACAAAATCGATGAAAAAGTATAACTTATTTATTTGAACAAGTATGTCCTCCAGGAATGATTGGCAATTTTCAATATTACACGCATTGTTTAAGTTCACCTAGCCCTAGTTGTTGATACACTAAATAAGGTAAAAGGTTGACACTTGCCCCTAAATCAAGAGGTGCTCTACCTATTGTATTATTCCCTAGGACACATGAAATCGTAAGGCATCTGAGATCTTTGTATTTCAATGGCGTGTAAGGTTGTAAAATCGCCTTAACATGTTCTGTAACGAATGCCTTTTCTTAACATTCAACTTGCATTTAACCATGTAAATATCATTAAGAAAGTTAGCATATGACGAAATTTGTTTGATCGCCGTAAGGAGAAGAATGTTGATTTTAACTTTTTATAGTATTTTAAATAGTTCCTTATTGATAGGTTTATTACGAGAAATGATATGTTAAGGAAACAGAGCTTTCAACTTGTAGGAATTCTAGACATTTACCTCACCCTCCTTGTCTATAACCTTATCCTTCTCAACATCTTTTAGCAACCCCTTTCCCAAATCATTTAAACCAATTTGACCACTCCAAGTTCCTCAATTTGAATTGCAAGGGGGACCATTCGAACAGTTCCACATGGGTTGCAATATCCCCTATTTCTTGTCTTTTTGGTCCTGAACTGAAATTTCAGAATTATGGGACTACTTTTGAGAATCCCCTATCAAACCAACTTCTTTATTGATTGATTTTGGGTCTCGGGCATCAACCGACAGTTTGGAATTCGAGTCGGGTTTGGTCACTGTCTTGTTAATGATTTTACCACTCTAAAGAGTAATGATTTAATTCACTTGCTTATGGATCACAAGACCTTCCGAAGTGATCCCGACGGAATAAGCTTGATTTTGTAGATTGGGAAATGGTTGAGCGGACAATTTGCCTGGGCTCTTTCCAATACTAGCCAATGCTTTCAAGATTTTCAAAATATCATGATCTATTTCATCCACATGTCCCAACAAATGCTTCAATTTGGATTGAGTTTGATCATCGGATTTATAAGCATAATCCTCTTTTAGGGCATAATCCAGTCAAGCATTTGAAGGTTTATTCATTTTTGGATTCGGAGGATAAGGAGTAGGTTGAAGTGGAGGCTTGTTTGGATAAGGAGCATGCGCATTCGGATATGGATAGTTACCTCGAAATTGGTTGTTGTAGGGTTGAGGATGTGTGTTGTATTTTGTTGTGCATACATATCTATCTCATTTGTGAAATAAGTACACAATCCCAACTTGGCAAAATGCACACATAGCCTATTGCTTTTAGCATAAGTCAAAAAATTTCAATTTCTTATTGAGCATCACAAACTTAGCATTAAGATCATTAGATTTGCTTATTTGATACTGCCTACAAACGGTAATACCATCTCGAATCTCGGAAGGATTGAGAGGTTAGTCCTCCCATTATTTTGAGAGTTCGGCAAACTCTTAAAGAAAAGGTAAATTTTATCCATACTTTTGTCAAATAAATTTTCCTAGATCTTTAGATTGATTATCTATTTAATGTGCGGAGTGAGACATTTATGGAAGAATTGAATTAAATATCATTTCTCGAAATCATTGTGATGTCCCAGAAATTTAGAGTAAATTTTTCGCGAAAACTTATAATATTATTAGATTTTATTTATTGATATTACCTGTTTAATTATGTTAATTATCAAGGCTCATAAAATTATTATGTAGCATAACATTGTATTGAACTGTGTATGCGGTGTGTTGAATGGTTGATGACTTGTTTGACTTACTTTTTCTTCTTTTCCATTTTGTGACATAAAGTTGAAAAAAGAAAGGAGAAAGAAATGAGAAAATGCCAAACCAAACTTCGAACTTCTCGGCTTGATTTCATAATCTTTGAAAGTTCATTCATTGATAAAAAGTTGGTTTTCATGATGCTTGACATAAGATATTCATTTCTAAGCAAGTCTCGTTGTCTATATTATTCGTTCATAAAATCTCAATTTCTGAGTTGGTATTGTCTAAATTTTTCGTGTTGTTATGGTACGTTGAAATAAATTTGTTAAAATTGTTCGTGGCATTGTAAGGATTATTTTTATCTGAGGACTCGTCTTGATCTAGATACCATAGCTAGATCAAATTCAAGGTTTGAGTGGAGAATTTTTGAGATTGTTCTCGAGATTTGGATTTGTGTTTCGAGGTACAAAATTTTGTGTATAAATTTTCATATTAGAATTTTATAAATTCATTGGTAATGTTTTAGATTTTTTCAAAATGTTTTAATTTCTGGGTGAAAATCAAATTTTTGGAAGTGTTTGAAGCTCAGACCGATCTCAAACCGATTCGATACTTCATTGGAATTTAGGGGAATTTGTTGTCCTGGTCTAAGGGGTTGGAACTAGTCTAAGATAAGGCTAAATATATATATATATAAGTACATCGAGTTGTAGGATTGTTCACGTCCTATCTTGGACCAGTCCCAACCCTTTAAACATATTAACAAGAGTCAAGCCTATGTTTTCGAATCGTACTAAGAATGCATCGAGTTGTAGGATTGGGTGCTGCCTATTTTACTACCTTTGTGAGATATTGTCCCAACCTTAGGCTTTATGCTTTGTGTCAGGGCTTTGTATTTTATGTATAGGTTTTGTGCATATGAGTTTTGTATTTCTGGTTTGGTATATCATTATGCATTCTAGATTCACGAGTAGATTACGTTATTCATTCATGTTGATTTCATGTTTTATTTGTGATTATGTAGATTCATATTATATGCAAAAGCATGTTAATGTATTTTGCTTACATCGTAGCTTCTTATTTAGCTCGTTGATTGGTAATCTAACTCAGATTTTTTTCCATTTGCATCGTTCTTCTATACATTGATTTGCAGGCTTCGATGTAAGTACTGGGCATACATGAATGGTTGAAGGTTATAATAGATGATTATATATTTTGTGGTATTGAAACTTTATCATATTTAGAACTTGGAACCTTATAAATATGTAAATATTTCTGGGACAAGCAAAATGCTTGATTTTGTGTATCGTAGACTTGGAAAGTTTACACTTTTGTAATTATTGTATAATTATGTAATCAAGTTGTGAATTCATGTAAGAGGTATGCGCAAGACTGTGATGTTTGTATTAAGTATGGATTTCATGTATTTTGGAAGTTTGAGCAGCATTTTGTAATTTATTATCTATTTTGTATTTTTATAGCTTGCGTCCTCGGTTTTTTCGGAATTCGGAGCGTGGCAATCATGGTACAGACACTTAATAATAAGCCCCTTGAATCTCTCCCAGCTTAAAGGAATTTTTCGGAATATTGGCACCAAGAATTCATGATTTACACTTGGAATTTTACGATTTTGCGTATAAGGAAGAAGTGATTCAAGAAGGTGATCAATTTCTAAATTCACATGAAAAGATTACCTCATAATTATACTAGGGATGATTGCAGTTTGCTCAATAAGATTGAGTATCGAATCCTAGAGAACTCAATTTCTCAATTCAGCTTAGGAAATTTAATTTGCTTAATCAATTTCAACTCCAATTAAAAATTATTTAAACTACTTCTACTCCTAAATGGTGGGGACTTTGGAAAGTTTTTTAAGAAGTAAAAATAAGGCATGCAAGCAAATAAGAATTCTAAATCAATTAAACTAAAGTCTTGTCCCTCGATGAATCTATTAGCAACTTTCTTCCTAACTTATATCAATTAAACATTCATATAATGTTAATTAGTAGTTCACTAGTAACTTAAATATGGTTTATTTCTACTTATAGTATCATCGGGTGTTTATCAGATATCATAACTAAGTCTAAGAGATTTGTAAGTAAACTAGATAGGTAAATACCCGTAGAATTTCTAATCAATCAATTCTGGTCCAGATTTTACAATACTATTTAATCAATATTACTTAAGGGATAAACTAATAACCTTCATCCCCTTTAGGGCAAGAAGGGTGTTTAGCTACTCATATTTAAACTTCTGACAACAATAAATGTACTAGCAACCATCTTCAAAGAAAACATAATAGCAATAATAGTAACTTAAAATAATAAACTCATACTAATCTTAACAACAACTACCACAATTCAGATAAGCAATATTTGCAAAATAAACTTTGAAACTAAATCAACAATTAAACTAAAGAATAACTCACAAATAAACTGAAAACATAATACTAAAATAAAACTGCACTTTTTATTAAGAACTAAAAGATTAAACATAATATGCTTATAACCAAAAAAGAAGAACATTGAGAATACGGAGTTGTCACACCTCCAAAATTGCTCTCTGCAAATCTCCCAAGAGTCTCCAAAACAAAAGAAAAAGAAATAGAAAAGAAAATTGATCCCAAGTCTACAAAGGTTGGGGTAGTTAATCTCTTATAATGTTATGATATTAAATCCTAGCCATTGGATCTAGTTTACAAGATAATTTTGGAATTTTATTGATTATAATTAAGGAAACAAAAAACAAAGTTTGAAACCAAAGAGGAAATTTTAATCTGCCTAAAACCAAAGAGGAAATTTCAATCTGCCCAACTCATCCGGACAACAGGATCTCATTCAAACGAGACCCCATTTCGTCCAGACCACTTTAATCTCGTCCGAATGAAATTGTTATCTTTGGATTTTCTTCAACTTTAGCCCTTAGTCTATTCTTCAATCCATTATCAAACACATTAATTCTTCCAATAGTTGGCCAAATATTCTCGAATACTCTTCGTATCATCATCGCCTTAATTTAGCCTCAAAACAGTGCATTTTTACGTCTTTTCACTGGAAATACATAAATTTCTAGTAATATCACAATTCACCACAAATTATGCATTTATTACACATTAAACCCTACAAATACACTAGTTTTATATCTTAATTATGTAACAATTAAACCCCAATTAGCGTTGTACTTATAAACTAACAGTTTACTATTTGTATATATTCTTTTTTGTGTTTGACGATGAACTTCTTTCTTTCTTTTTATCCGCGTTGTTTATACATATTATTGTAGGCAGACCATATGTATAATCTCTATAATGTTGATGAGGTGTAGTATCATCATGCGGCGGCGATTAGATGTTGTAGCGATGATGGCGTAGAAATGCTCTCTTTTCTTTCTTTTCCTTTCCT
>MKEJ01023714.1:0-12749 GCA_001753735.1 Embelia ribes | reverse complement strand
ATTACTCAAACTAAAATAAATGGTAATATGAGACAGAGAAGAAGAAAGAAAGAAAGAGTGGAAAGAGAGAGAGGGATTTGATGAGAGAAATTGAGCTAGCCAAATTTGATATGTGAGAATTGTGACAACCAAAATAGAAAGCCAAATAGAGAGTCGGTTGGAGCCAATATTTTTGGATTAGCTCAGCAAAATAGCTACAAAATATCATTTGTTGAGTGGGTTGGAGATGCTCTAAGAACATTTACAATAATTTGACAAAATCTATTTTTCTTATCATATTTTAAATATGATTTATTGCACCACTTATTCAAAATAATTATATAATTTATTATTTTGAATTTTTTAAAGTCTGACCTAAGCTTCTAAAAAACATAGTTAAAAATCCATGGTAGTAAAATGTCTTTATTTCATGTATTCATTTATTATTCCAGTAAAATATGGATAACATTAATAAGGATATGTTATGAAAGATAATATAAAAAATTATATTTTAGCAATATTAATTAATATTTATTAACTCACTATTAAAATGGAACGGAGCGAATAATAAAATATAAAAAAATAAATTCTCTTATCTTAACAATAGTTTTATTATTTTGTCCCAAAAAAATAATAATAGAGAAAATGTGAATAGTAAATTTTTCCACTGAAAAATTTACTATAGCATTTCTGTAAAATTTTAAAAATTAAAATAAATCGGAATATTAATTTGAGTATTCCTCATCTTTGATTTCTCAAAATTAAAGAGGAGAAATCCCCAATATAAAAATATTAATACTAATGTGAATACTCTAAGTTTAACACTATGGGCTTGTTTGGTGCAATGCAAAAATAAATTATTTTTATATTTATTACTGAACAGTAAAAATATTGTTTGTTTGCACCAATAAAAGTAAAATATTTTTTACTTATAAGTATCAAAAGTATACTTTTGCGGAAGAAAAAATTTTGTTACATTTTCCACAAAAGTATATTTCTCTCATACTTTATTCTATTAATTACTTTTCACAATTTCTAATACAAAAAATTATATATATTTTTTAATTTCTACCAAACACACATAATACTTAAAGTATTACTTAAAAGTATATTTTTCTATCTCCAACAAAAAAAGTATAATTATATACTTTTAAGATGCAACAAAACGAGCCCAATATGTTGTTTTAGTCGTGTCACCTAGGAATGTGTCACGTACACATCTCGCATAGCATAAGGGACCGAAATGACTTGACCGAGCTCTGAATTGTTCAGGCTCGTCTAATTTGTTAAGTAAGCTTACTCGGACTGGGATTGGGCTTGTGATGAGTTTTGTAACGCTTGCTCAGGCTCAGCTCGCGTCACAAGTTGAGCTTGAGCTGCAAAATGGGCAACACCTAAATTATTAAGGCTTTGGCTCGTTTGTGAGCTTGCTAGGTTCGGCTAAGTTTATTAGTCATTAGCATTTAAATTGGTTATCAAACACTTTAAAAATCTCAATATTAACATGAAACTATGGTAAGATTTCCATGTAATTATAAATTACTAACAAAAATATCAAGCTTTCAATACGTTCTAAGTATGTAAACTTTAGTCTTATAATATCAATATAGTATAATTTTTTTATTTTAAAATTAAATAAACGGAATGGAATCCTTAAAAGGTCAAGTAAGAGCTTGTTTTAAATTCGAGTTGTTAATTTAACCACATTCAAGTAAGTGGCTGTTTTAGTAATCAATGAAGGAAGCCCTAACTTGTTTAAACAACGGCTCGGTTTATCTGTATCCCCGAAACATAATTTTGCATTTTGGAAAAATTACACTTACCACCCCCACACTTTTTCCTCATTGCTGGATCTCCTCCCCTATTCGGAAAGTGCACTGATCTCCCTATCGTTCGAATTATTGAAGTGTTATTAACACTCTGGCCATTCCACTAGAACTACATTCAAATTTATATTAATAGCGATGGCATCGGACTAGACACTAACCTATATGGGTCAAGTCGAGTATTTGACTTACTCAAGCTCGACTAGAGTGATAAGCTTTTAATCGAGTCCGAGCCCGCCACTGAAAAAATTATATGGACTTGAGCTCGATTCCATATCGGTTTGAAATTTATTCTTATTATTGTATAACTAATTATTAAAAATGTTTATCTTGCTAATATAAAAAATAAATTAACTTAACAAAATTATAAAATTATGTTAATTGAATATCACTCGAGTTGCTTGCGAGTCTAGAGGTTGAGCAGTTTTCTACTCAAGCTAGAAATGAAACTAGTAATGGCTCAAGTTCACATCTCCCAACCCCCATGTCTGAAATTCTATCAAAATATCGCTAGAAAATTTTGAAACTTTTAGGTTTGATCATTACGGGACCCTCTAATATATATATATATGTATAATCTTTATTAGCTCGAGTTGACTCGGTCTTGTTAACTAGAAATTCTGAGCTTGGCACCGAGCCCAACCTAGTGTTTGAGTGCCTTTCCCCCTTTACTTCAACTGGAACTTAAAGATGGTTCGATCAACGTGAAACATGTCTATTTTTCATTTTGTTTACACATACTGATATTTAAAGGGTCAAGGTTCTGTATTCACCTTAGGCATAAACCAGTTCAATTTTCGCCTGTGTTACAATCCATTTACTATTCAGCTATATGCTTATAAGAATATAAAAAAAAAATTAAGAAATTTAAATGTATTAATACTAAAAAAATTACAATAAATTTCGAATAAACTTTGAATAACGAAAACTATAATTCGAGTGAAGTAGCCACATACTTGGTGGAACCCTTCTGAAAGGTTTTAATAAGAGATTGGGAACGTGCAAAAGGTGGAGTTTGTCGTTCACAAAAGATAGAAATGAAATATGCTAAAAAAATCGAGATTTTATTTCCCATTCTTGTCTACTGGCACCGATGTGCGCAAATATAGGGGGGCGGGGGGAATAGATGATGTTGTAGATACAAATTTTAAATTTTTTAGAGTTTTATAAAATTTATATATGTATTACAAAATTTTACTGCTTATGCAATGTTAATTATTTATTTGATTGTAGGTTCATATTTCCGACTTTTATGGAAAATCGTTAATTACAATTGATAACCTCCGATTAATAAAAAACAAATAAAAGAAATAAAATAACAAAAGCACATAAATTTTTGATAACAAAATTTTATTAATGTTTGGATTTAAAACCCTTTAATTTATATAACATTTGATAAAGAAATATATGTAGGGACTTTTTGGAACCCTTTACTCATACATCAAAGAAATATATGTAGGGACTTTTTGGAACCCTTTACTCATACATTTTCATCTCGGTTGAACTTTGAAACTTTCACTCGGGTTGAAGTGGCTCTAAATCATCTCTATAGCTTTAAAAGTCTTGTAGTTTGAAAGAAAAAAAGTCCCATGTGTTGTTTATTGCTCTCCAATTTATAGAGCGTGAGAAGATATTGCTCCACCGCATCAGTTGTTATTGAGTGATTCTCTCAATTGGGAGGATGTTTCTCTAACGTATGTTGAGTGATTCTCTCAATTGGGAGGATATTTCTCCAACGTACTTTATCGTTGAGCGATTCTCTCAACGGCTTTATAGTTTGATTTTTATTTCTGTGTTCCGCACTCAAATGTTCTCAGGTTTTGTCAGCCTCAGGATAGAGCCCGGACCCGAGGTTTGGTTTTTAGGACCTCGGGGCTCGTGAAGTTCAGTCCTTAAAATCTCGGGGCCTATGAAGTTCGGACCCGAGGTTCAACTCTTAAGAATCTCGGAGCTTGTAAAATTCGGACCCAAGGTTAGATTTTTAGAGCCTCGGGGTTCGTAAAGTTCGGTCTCGATATTCGAACTTAAAGCGGGGTTTACGCAATTCGGATTTAGGCATCTGGACTTATGAAATTTGGGCCCAAATATGTAGGTCGATTAATAAAATTGATGGACTTATAACTCCGAACATCTCAATAATTTGGGCTTTTGGGCCTTATAACTTGAAATCCATGAATTAAATTTGGTCAAAATTTTAGTGTTAACAAATGCCCCCTCGAGATGCGCTTAGGCACTTCAATTTGGAAGTGAGCGGGTCTCGAAAAAACTTAACCTGGTCTTAAGCATAATTTCTTTTGTAATATTTCCCTCATTTTAGTGAAAAACTTGATTTCCTTTACAATTTTCAAATTTAGCAAAAAAAATAAAAATAAAAAGTCACCGAGTGATTTAATAGCTCTTGATTGCAATTTTGACAAATTTAGCTGTATTTATAAAATGGACTTATTTGTATTTTTGCCACTTTACACGTAATAATTGAAACTCCTTCAATTTGCACGGAGTTTTTTTTTTTTAAGCTTTGTTTTTTTTTGAAAAAAAGTACAGCTCATAGAGATTCCAATTTTGATAAGCCACTTTATCTTCAATTAAATTTGATAAAGTGGGAGGTAGTGTGGACGTGGCCAGCGGCGACCGTGGATGTAGGTGAGGCGGTGGGTGTCGAGCGAGGGCGACCAACATGGCTGGGCCGTGGCCGGAGGTCAGCGCTGGCGATGCGCAACCTGGATCTACAGCGAGGTCAGTGCTGGCGCTGTGGGGTAGCCCTGGCAGAGGCCAGCCTCGGTGGCCGGAGGCGTGTGGGGCTCTGGTGCGGTCAGTCGCGCCCGTATCTGGCCAGGGGCACAACGGTGTTGTGGCGACTTGGAGGAGCACAGTGGCTATGGCGCCGGGTGAAGCTGGTGGTGGAGGAGAGAGAGAGAGAGAGAAATGTAGGGCGAGAGGGACCGAAGAAGAGAAAGAGAGTCCGGAAAAGAGAGAGAGAGACCGAAGAAGAGAGAGGGGAGCAGAAAGAGAGTGAGGGAGAATAACGGGGAAAAGAAAGAAAAAAAGAAAATGATAATTAATATAATTGTTATTTATTTATTTATTCATTTATTATTATTATTATTATTATTATTATTATTTCTGTTTTTTCTTCTTTTTTTTTTTTATGCTTGAAAAATTAAGGGTAGAGGGAAAACTCTCTTTTTGGGTTTATTGAGATTTTAAGGCTCATTAGAGTAATTTCTCTCTTCGGTTTTTTGAACACCTTTAAGCTCGGAGAGGATTTTCTCTCTTGGGTCTTTTGAGCGTCAATAGGCACTAAAAGGGATTTTTTATTCCTTGATTTATTTAGAGTCTTTAAACTCGGAGAAAATTTTATTTCTTGAGTTTATTGAGTATCTTCAGGCTCGAAGTGGATTTTCTCTCTTTGGTCTTTTGTGCACCTTTAGGCTCGACGGGAAAATTTCTCTTTTGGGTTTATTATGTGCATTCAGGCTCAAAGAGAACTTTCTCTCTTGGGTTCTCAGGTTTATTGAGTGCCTTTAGGCTCAGAGAGAAATTTTCTCTTTTGGGTTTATTGAGCCTCCGAAAGATATTTTTATTTTATTTCATTATTTTTTTTAACTTACAACTCGAGCATTTTTTTTTTATCATTTGCTTACATATAGTTTTTCTTTATTCTTTCAGGTTTCTCAATGGAGGTTACTAAAAAAATGCAGAATCTTCGCGGATAAATTGGGTCCAAAACTTACGCGGCACCCATCCATTTATGAGCTAACGAAAGGTATCCCATTCATTCAGCAGACATCCGAAAATTTAGTTCAAACGGCTATATGTAAGACACTTGAGATACGTGTTGGAGGAACTTTTGGATTTATGGGACATGCTGAACACGTGTCTCTACTTCGTCCAATTGATGAAACCCAAACACGATAAGATTTTGATCACATAGCCCGGAGGATGAAGAACCAAGGGTTGTTATGGGACAACTCTTTTAATATTCACCATTCTCATGCATTTTTCGCTGGCGTCGTGTGGTCTTGTTGGACAAAAGGCGTGCTTGAATGTTTTTCATCTTTTTTACAGAAGGCCAATATTTATGGAGCTGTCTACATATCTCAGTTCTCATATTCGAGAAAGGTATAATTATTTAAAGCTCTTTTGGAATGTTGGTCTCATGACTTGTAAGTCCTTGTTCAACATTTACGCTCATTTGAGGACGAAGAAGTTAGTAAATTGGGCTCAACAATTCCTCGATGTTGATTCTGGCTATAAACGCAAGCCTTCTGTTCGACCTCACGTTTACCTTGCCGGGTATCTAGCATATTGGCTTAGCGGATTCGTTCTTCCTTATATTGCAAATGAGATCCATCCGTCTACTAATATTATGGCAAGTAGGATGGCCAATGGTGAAGCATTCAATCTTTGTTGTACCTGTTCTTACACATTTGTATAATTGTTTTAATAGGATTTCAATGTCGGAACATCTCGAGAGAGAAACCATTCTGGGTCCTTTTCAATATTTATTTTGATGGATTTCCTGTTATTTTCAGAAGACTTATGCCTACAGGGACCCTTAAATTTTGACTCCGGATTTCAGCTTTACACAGTCATTCATAACATATCTTGGGTATATAGGTGGCCAAGTAGCAATCCCGTGCCAACAAATCATAGGGTGTTTGTTTTCTCATTCGAGTGAATTTTACTTTAGACCTTATGAACGCCAAGATGAGCCGTCTAGAATACTTTGTGATAAAATTGAGATAAGCGGTTGTATTCAGAGTTTTTTTAATTTCAATACATACAGGGGTATTAACTCTCAAGTTCAGGGCCCTTTTGATATTTGAATCTTATCAGCCTTCTCGCTTCTCTCGGCAGTTCGGGTTTTGCCAAACCTGTCCAAAAGCACTTGATGTTGCGAACCACAAAATTTCTGATCTCGATGACTTTTATCATTGATGGTAGGTGATGATGCATAAATTTTCTCAGATGACCTTCGAGCTACCTTGGAAATGTACTTCGGCAACCCAGCCGTATGCAAACTGGTGGGTGACCTTTTCTTTTGCTGTTATAATGTAGGTATTTTTAGCATTCATAGGCTCGAAGAGAAATTTCCCACTTAGGCTTTGACAGTTTTTTTTTTAATTTTTTTTTAGACCATGAAAGTTTAAAAGGAGCTTGGTCTAAGTTAGCTTCCCAAACTCCATCCCCCAAATGGACTGATCATCTTTCTGGAGCAACAAAGGACGATCACCTCGAGGTCTAGAATTCTATGATCAAGACAACCTTGGTTGAAAGACCTTCAACTGAATGTTGTGATGGTATGCTCTTTGCACTAGTGCCTACTAAATCAAATAGAAATTTCATACTAATTTTTTTTTAATTGAAGGCCATGTTCAGGCTGATTTTGTTTCGTTGCCAATCATAGAGACCATCAAAGGTATAATTTTATCAAACTTCCCCACGAATTCATCTTCATTTTGTTTTTTAAAAACAACCATTCAAATTCCTAAAAAGACTTCTCAAGGTATGATTGATTAAATAGCTGAAGAACTTCGTCCTAGGAGTATGTATTTCATTTAATTTGGTATCACTTGCTTGTGCATTCCGATAGGTTATCATTCTAGCTAGTTAAAATACATAATCTTTTTTCACGGATTCCTTCGCTGATGCTGAACTAAATGATCTCTTTCTGAAGCCCGTGTAGCCTGATCCGTCCATGCCTGTTGTTTCTACCAATCAAGGAACACTTTTTATACAAAGAGGATTAGCGTATTCCTTATCATCATTGCTTGACTTGGATTTTGATAGCACGATCCTCATAGTAAATGGTGTCTTCTCATCACTCAAGAGTCTTCACTTAGATTTTTCTCCTATGTATGATAAGGTTTGAACTCTTATCATAACCATATTTTAGATGCGAGGGCTTAATACACCCTCCTCAATAGAGAATGTTTTGTCCGAATATAAGGCCAAAAAGCATCATTTCGAAGATATCTCTAATGCTTTTATCAAGATCCAGAATTCACGGGATGAAATGAAGGCTCAAGCTGCATCTATAAATAAGGAAGTTTCAAAGGCTAGAGATGTATTCAGGCGCCTCGAAGATGACCTCTCCTCAAGTGAGACAGTATATGCTTCTATTTCTAGCCAAGTTGACCAGCTCTCGTCAGATATTTCAATCATAGAGAATCAACTAAGTGATGCGTATCAAACTTTAGAGTGTCAGCAAAAGACACTCAAGGACTACGAAACTTTGAAGCAGGATCTTCAAAAGATTAGAACGAGTCGTACTGATTGAAAAGTCATTTACTTTCATTTAATACCCCTTTGTTAGAGTAGAAGTAGCCAGTAATATATTAAGGATGTTCATTTATTCGTACTATCAATAATAAAACATAATTTATTCTTTTCCATTATGTCTAGCTCAAATACACATTTTTTATTATTATTGTTGGCCATACACAATTTATACTCTTGCGGGCCAGGAGTATTTTTTTTTAATTTTTTTAATTTTTTTATTATTATTGGCCATACACAGTTTATACTCTTACAGCCCAGGAGTATTTATTTTATTTTATTATTTTTATTATTATTGCTCGTACACAGTTTATACTCTTGCGGGCTAGGAGTATCCATTATTTATCACCTTGGACGTTGGTGATATGTTTTAGTAGTTTAACCATATATTGCACCATTGGTGGTTTTCTTTTTCAATTTGTGGATAGTACTTTCTTAAGAATCACACATTTGTTGGTGGAACGATTCAATCTCCTTCCATTGTGATTAATAAATAGATTCCATTTGAATAGACTTTTTCGATCACAAACGGTCCTTCCCACTTAGGCTCTAATTTTCCTTTACTTCCTCGGCTCACAATAATTGGAGTTCTTATCATCAACACTAATTCCCCTTTCTTAAAAGAGCGAAGCCTGACTTTTTTATTAAAGGCTTTTTCCATTCTTTGTTGATAGACTTCCAAATTTTGCTGAGCCTGTAATATTTTTTCATCAAGAGGTTCAAGTTCCGCTAACCTGATCTTGGCACCCTCATCATCGGTAAGTGATTCGTGCACTGCCACATGAAGAAAAGGTATCTAAACTTCGAGTGGCAATACTGCCTCTCCTAAAAAATCCAAGGAATAAGGAGTGGCTTGAGTAGGGGTCTGATGTGTAGTTCGATATGCCCATAATGCTTTTGGGAGCTTCTCGTGCCACATTCTTTTATTTTTTTCCACCATTTTCTTCAAGATTTTACTTAATGTTTTGTTGAATGCTTCAATTAGACCGTTAGCAGGGGCATGATACCGTGTCGAATGGTAGGACTTGATTTTGAATTTAGAGTACAACTTGAAAAGTGGGTTGCTTCCAAATGGAGGTCCGTTATCAGCTATGATGCTATCGGGGATTCTAAACCTATAGATGATATGAGTCCTAATGAAATCAGCAACGATTGCATGCTTAATATCTTTTAAAGCCACTGCTTCCGCCCACTTAGATAAATAATCTGTGGCCATCAGAATATATTTATGCCCTATCGAAGACGGAGGCATAAAGGGTCCGATTACATCCATACCCCATGCTGCAAAAGGCCAAGAGCATGTAGTAGCATGCAAATGCTCTGGTGGTTGATAGATAAAATTTCCATAAAATTGACAAGCTTGACATCTTTTTGCAAAGTCAATGCAGTCAGCAATCATAATTGGTTTTAGGCCACTTTGATTGGCACCACACACCCCTGAATGTACTTCTGCCATTACTTCACGAGTTTGTTCTTTAGCTATGCATCACATGAAAATTCCATCTAGGGATCTCTTGTAAAGAATATCCTTCCACATTACAAACTTCATTGCCCGCCTCCTAACTTCGGCTCTTTTTGCTTTAGCCTCAGGTGATTTACGATACTGGAGATAATTTATAAAAGGCTCACGTCGATCTTTATTGTTATCTTTTGTAGTTGTTGTAAAGATTGGCATAACGTCAAGAGACTCTCTCAAAGGCTGCAACACCCTTCTTTTTTCGACTATGATGGTCATAGTCTTATTATCTGGCAAAGTTAAAGATGTATCTAAACTTGCCAAATAATCAGCTTTGGAATAAAATCCCCTCCGAACATGGAAGATATGTACCTTTTGAAATTGGGACAATAGTTGATTAACCCGTTCATAGTAAAGTATGAGACTAGTCTTTTTCACCATGTATTCCCCACGCAATTATTTTATTACCAATTCTGAATCTCTGTATACGGTAAGTTTCTCGATCAAAATCTACAATGCTAATTCGAGCCCCATAATCACAGATTCATATTCAATTTTATTATTAGAGCAACCTTCTGTCAATTCAAAAGAGTGTAGGATTACTGCATTTTTCGGAGTTATAAAAACAATTCCAATTCCTAATTTATTCTCCTTATAATTGTCTCGTTTTACTCTATCAGGACTTCTTGTTGCACCATTGAAGTACATCTGCCACCATTTTTGAATTTCAACTTGCATTACTTCTTCATCAGGTAGGTCTATTGCTAGTGGCGAATCATCTGGAATTGGATGTGCTGCTAGAAAATCGCCCAAAGCTTGACCTTTTACATCCTTTTGGGGCACATATTCCAATGCAAATTGTTGGAGCAAAATAGCCCATTTTGCAATCCTTCCCGACAGTATTGGTCTAAAGAAAATATACTTTATAGGATCTGCTTTTGATATTAATTTGACTTCATGCTCCAAAATATAATGCCTTAATTTTTGCAAAGCGAAAATCAAGGCAAGACATGTATTCTCGATTGGTGTATAATTTAATTTAACACCAACCAGAGTACGACTTAGATAGTACAAGACATTTTCCTTACCCTGCTCATTTTGTTGAGCCAACATTGCCCCCAATGAGTAGTCAAAAGCTGTCACATATAATATCAATGGCTTCCCTCTGATCAAACTCATAAGAATCGGGGGTTTGAGACGTATTCTTTAATGTTGTTGAATGTATTTTGGCAAGTTTGGTCCCATTTAAATGGTACTTCTTTCTTAATTAATCTCGAGAATGGAAGATAACGACCTGCTAAATTAGAAATGAATCTCCTAATATAGGCCAATTTGCCTTGTAAACTTTTCAACTCCCTCAAGTTTCTCAGAGGTGGCATTTCGAGGATAGCCTTTATTTTCAAGGGGTCAATTTCAATACCCCTATTGTGGACCACAAACCCCAAAAATTTTCTTGATAAGACCCCGAATGCGCATTTTAGGGGATTCATCTTAAGTTGAAATCGTCTAAGGTGCTCAAAGATCATTCTTAAATCATCCAGATGATCGCTTTTCTTCTTTGTTTTTACAACGAGGTCATCAACATAGCACTCAATGATTTTGTGAAGAATATCTCCAAAAATCTTTGTCATCGCTCTCTGGTATGTAGCTCTGGCATTTTTCAAGCCAAAGGGCATAGCTTTATAGCAAAATACTCCTTTAGGAGTTCGAAATGCTATCAATTCCTCATCTTCAGGAAACATACGACTTTGATTGTACCATGAATACCCATCCATAAAAGACAAAGTTTCATACCCAGTTGTTGCATCGACTAAAAGCTCAGTAATGGGTAAAGGAAAATCATCTTTTGGGCAGGCATCATTCAAATCTCTAAAGTCGATGCAAACTCGGATTTGACCATTCTTTTTCTTGACTGGAACTATATTTGCCAACCAGGACGGATATTTGACTTCTCTGATGAAATTGGCTTTTATAAGCTTATCAATTTCGGCTTCAATCTGACCAGTCAACTCTAGTTGAGTCCGCATTTGAGACTTCTTTATGGGTTTCTTATCAGAGCCAATTGCAAGCTTGTGAAGTGCAATATTCAGGTCAAGACCTGGCATTTCAGTATAGTTCCAAGCAAAAACATCTTTGTAATCCTTAAGAAAGGAAACATACTTTCGAGCTTCATCTATAGTTAAACATGCACTAATAAAGACTGGTCTTTTATCTTCTTCATCGCCAAGATTAATTTCTTGGAGTTCATCTACTGTAGCCTGTCCTCCTTCTTCCAGTTCAATAGGTGCAGGATTTGTATCTTCATCTTCCGAGGTCGAGGTGACCATATTTGTCGAAAGACTATTAGAATATCCCAACCCTTCTTTGGTTTTGACTATGCATTCACCGCGGAGTAAGGCTTGCTCTTGTGAAGGCGTCAACACAGTATTGAAAGTTTTGCCATTTTTCACAAAATTTGCTTCTGGATCGAAATCAGATTTCACGAGCATTTTGGTCGTTTTGGTGTTGAAATTAAGCCTTTGTACGTTTGATATATCAGTTTTCCAAACATAGCTCTGCTTCAGATCAAGATCCCCCATTGCATGAAAATGGATTGGTTTTAAACCTTTTCCTTTAGGGGGAACGACGAACTCATTGTATGCATCCACATAGGAACATTCAATTTTTCGTAAAGGCAAAACAAATTGACCTTTTAACTCCGAAGTTGGGTCTTTATCTTGGATTGGCACTAACATTCTTCCTTTCTTTTAGTAGCATTGTTTATACATATTATTGTAGGCAAACTATATGTATAATATCTATGATGTTGATGCGATTGTTGTAGTTATTGCATAGTATAACTACAGTGGCAATTAAATGTTGTAGCGATGATGGTGTAGAAATGTTCTTTTTCTTCTTTTCCTTTCCTTTTATTTTTTCTTTTCTTTATTTACTCTCATCCCCTGATCATAGATTTTGGGGCACGGTGAAATCATAATACTATAACTCATATTATACTAGCATTTATTAAAGCAAAGAAATCTTACGGAATTGTCAGGACATTATATATATGCACTTGTTTAGGGGGAGCTTGATTATGTTTATTCTCTTATTATTTGTCATCATAAAAAAGGGGAAGTATTGTTACCCCAAGGATTATGAAAATATATTTTAAAAATTTTGATAATAAGAAATCAATAAAAAGGAAATAAATAAAGTCAAGTCTC
>MKEJ01023713.1:0-10748 GCA_001753735.1 Embelia ribes | reverse complement strand
GTTTCGTTATATATGCTAAGTGTTGATTTCGTATTAGTATTAATGCGTTAGAAATGTTAGAAATCATGTTACGTAGCTTTAGTTATGTTAAAATAACTTTTGAATCTATTTAGTGAGAGTTGGAGTTGCAAGAATATGTATATACCTTAGAAAATTCTGTATTTCCAGTGGATGTTCTGGCTTTGGGTGAGTTGTTTCAACTATAGTCTTCTGCCGTTCGAACGACAGTAGCAGGTGGGGCCCAAAATCGCTTTTCAAATATTTTAAGCAGCATATTATTTTCCCCATGTTTCCAGTGAGAGTCAGTTTGGGGAGGGGGGAGTGGCAAAATTCTTTGAGCTTGGAGTTCATCTATTTCCCAGGCTCGAATACAAGATTTTCTTGCATATTCGGACTCCTCAACACCTAAGCTTTATTTTGACGTAAGTTTAACTTCCTATCTCGATTGTTCTCAATACCTAGATTTTTATACTAGGTCCGAACATCAAATTAAAGTTGTGATTCTTACTCTTTATGATTAGTAAACAATTTTTTACTATAGATTCATATTGATCCGTTACCGTTTGGTAGATCAAATTAAGAGGAGAAGAAAATGTGATTTGGGGATTTTGGCGAGAGCTTACAAGAAGCATTTTAGTACGCCGTGAGGTACAAGTAGCCTACATGATAGAAATATATTTGTGAGTTTGTGTGGGTACCTAATTGGGTAATTAGGGTGAAAACTATTGCCTTATAATATATGTTAATATTATTTCTATGCTATAGAGACTAATGTGTGTTTAATGAAAGCATGTTAGGCGAGAATAAATATGAATTTGTATTGGTTATGTATTTATTCATAATTGTGAGAATTAACATATCACTTGGCATAATTATATTATCTATGATAAAAGAATGTGGATTTTAATAAAAATGTGGAGAAATGTGAATGTTTAAAAATGAGATTTTCAGAAGTAGAAGTGTGGACTTTTGGGAGAAATGTGAAGTTAGAAAAAGATGAGTTTTATTTAGAGGTGCAAATGTGGAACTTTGATGAGAAAATGTGGTGTTAGAAATGTGATTTTCAAAACAGTTAGGCTTTTGTGAGAATATGGATTTAAAATGAGTTTTCTTTGTGAGCTAAGTGAGACAATTTCGGCGAAACAATCTTTGGTATAGTTTTTTTTATAAAAGTGATAATGTGGATTGAGATTATATTAATTTTTATGTGTTACAAATTAATATGAATAGATGAAAGTATGTCTGATGAATTTTTATATGAAATTTATGTTGTTACATATTTATTTCATGATTAATGAGTATTTGGCATAACTTTGTCTTGTTTATGTTAAAACATGGGTTTTTGATATTGATATTTATTAATGTGAAAATTGTGGGTTTTGAAAATTAAATTTTCAAAAAGTGAGACTTGCGAGAAAAAGTGAGTTTTTGCGAGAAATTGAAATGAAACAATACTATTAAATTAAAAGAGGGTTTTAAAGTAAGAAAATGGATCTTTATGTGTGAGTTACATTGTATTGCGGATTAAGTCATTTTATATTTCTTTTCAGAATTATGTCACTTTTTCTTACTGCGAAACAAATAAATAAAAAGCTCGGCACCTTACCATGAAAAATCAGGAAACCTGATCAGGGATGATCCATTAATCATGTTACATGTGTAGTGGTGGGTTAATGAAGGCTTCAATTGCGTCACATGTATAGTGGTAGGTCCTAGAAATTTTATAAAATACTTAGAGATACTAGTCCCAACTTTTTAGGCATTGTTGCGTAGTGCATAGGCGTTGTTGCATAGGTGTTGTTGCTTAGGGCATTGGCGTGCATTGCATAACATGATACATTATTGCATTCATGTTATATCTTTCTTATATGTCATAACATGTCATTCATATATATAGTGTAGTCTATTTTTTATCAACGAGTTGATCTTTTAACCATATTGTTTTTCCTGCTTTTTCTATTATCCGTTATTTTGTAGGCGGCAGACATTAAATATCTTTAGATGCATAGAAACGTCTATACATATTTTTTATTCTTAGCAGGCATATGACAGAGACTTATTGTAAAAGTTACTTATTGTTGTTGATAGGTTATATTTTGGTGTAGCGAGAACGATATGTAGTTTATTCTTTATTTATTTTGTCAAACAGATAGCTTGAGGTGATATACTTATAAATTGACAGTTTACTGTGTTATATATATTCTTTTCTGGAGTTGGCATCGGCCTTCTTCCTTTCATTGTATTCACGCTGTTTATACATATTATTGTAGGCATGCTATATATATAATATCCATGATGATGATGCGAATGCTATAGTTATGCATAGTATTGTCTTTCAGTAGCGATTAGATGTTATAGCAATGATAGTGTAGAAATGTTCTTTTCTTCTTTATTTTTTTCCTTTCCTTTTATTTTTCCTTTTCTTTTCTTTTTTTTACTACGTTCCCAGGTCATGGATTTCGAAGCGTGACATCTGTTAGATTAATAATTTCTTGGCTGATTGTATCTCATTATTCTAGTTCTGCTTATAAGAATTCTTTTTCTAATTCATTTAATCTTGTTTCATTAATTCTAAGCATATTTAATAATATAGTTGGAATATTTGGTTTTTATGTGAATTTTTTATAAAATATGTTTCTAATTTATGCAATTTTATTATAGTTTCCTGCAAGTCTATTAAGTGTTCTTGTATTTTTAACCGATTATCATCTATATTTGATTTTAAACTAGGTGTCATTAATTTATATATTTATGGAAAATTTGTTTTCTATAGTTTTAGTTAGATCTTTTATTTTTTGAATTTTTATTTATAAATTAAATAATTTAATATCAATATTTACTGCATCATTTGTTATATATAGTTTTTCTTTTATCAAACTCATATGATTGAAAAAATTTATTTATTCGATGTTATCGATTATATATTTATATTTATTTGTAAGATTTTTGTCTAAAAATTTTATTTCTTCAAGGGATAATAGTCTTTTTAGACATAATTGGTCTAATTATTTCTATATTTTTAAGACTTTCTTTTGTTCCAAATCTTTTTAGTATAAATAAATTTGTCCAGTTTAATTGATTATTTTTTATTGTGTTAGATTCTCTTATTATTTCAAAATGTTGAAATTTCAAGTCTAGTTGTCTCTTGTTCATGCTAAAAGCATTAGAACCAATTTATCGTACGTTTCTAATCTTCTACTAATATTTTTATTTCAAAATCTAATCTATATATTATATCGGATAGTTTAGGCATTATAGTCTCATATCTAGGTTCATTAAGGGTATAAAATGCCAATTCTTCGCTTATACAATATAAACCTCTTGTGTTTTTATCTCTAATATTCTATTACAAATCTCTCATGTATTCATTATATAATTATTATAAACCTGCTTTGACACAAGATTTTTATGCGGAATTCTCTAAAACTCTTTCTAAACTTTTTCCCAGGTAATATGTGTAATTATACAGTTGTATGCGTAATTATACAGTTCTAGTAGATTGTTTTAATCTTCTTTTTTTTGTTCAACCAAGCCTTAATTCCAAAAATTTGGGATCGGCTAAATAATGTGTTGAATTTGAGAATTTCACATGAAGTCATCCATTTTGGTTCTAATATCGCCAAAATACGCTATTCCCAAGGTGCAACCCGAGAACTTCCCAATAGATTACCCATTCTAATACTATTACTGCCCAATCACGCTTAATTTCGAAGTTTTTATAGGATCCGGTTCATAAGTATTAGTATAATCACACCAATGTGATGTGATTAATTTTGCTGCTCGTTAGTTACAAACTCCTTGCCCCTCCTCCATTATCCAGACTTGTGAATGTCTATATATTTAAGAGAAATACATAAGTGTAGTACTTGTAGGTTGTTTTAATAAATTTTATTAAATTTCAGGACCTATGTTGTAAATATTCTTAGTTTTATTCAGTAAAATTAAGGTATACCATATAGGGAAATATGACGAAAGATATACCATATAAATAATTAAAAAAAATTCCTACACTACTCAGGTAATAAACCCAATAAAGCTTGACCCCATATGCATAAAATGAGAGGGGCGCTCAAATCAGCGAATATAGGTCATTTCATCCAATAAGAAAAGATACGGACCACAAACTTGGGCTTGTTGATAGAGTAATCTTAAGCCCGGCCTGCACAACATATGGCTCAACCATAGGATGATAATTTTATACATTATATAAGAATCAGATTGGACATTAATATCCATGGATAAGAACAAATACTTTTTTCGAAAAGTTAAAACCATTTTATACTCTCTAAAAATATTGGGAAAATGAAAAAGAAAAAACCCTCTAAGCATACATGATATATGTATTGAATTATGGCAGACTATGTTTCTTCAAGTTTACAGCAGACATAAACTGACCAAAACCTTGTATCTCTTTCTATACATAATTATTGTCATAACCGACTCGCTTTATCTTGCCTTTAGCAACATTCTGACAATGCTTTTCGTCTTTGGCCTGGCATCGGGCGAATCGGTTACACAAGCTAGGGCCACCGTGAGAACAGCAAGCATCTGGTTCTTCACTGCGCGTGATGTTCGGCTGATATTGTTGTCCAGAATATGATCCAAATCCTTAGGTGTTCTGGAGCTGATCAGTGGGGTCCACTTGGCTAACTCGATCCCCCGGCTCACTGCAGGCCGCCCTGTCAGCAGCTCTAGCAGAATGACACCCAAGCTATACACGTTTCCGGCCATCGTCACCCTCATTGTGTATGCATATTCTGAAATGGCAAAAATAGACCCATGAAACATGAAAAGAAAACAAATTCAACGGTAGCTTTAGAGGAGGGAATAATCAACTTTAGATAATAGGAGAGGAATGTGTAAAAGAATTGCATTTGATACAACGAGGGAAATGTTTTTTATTTCCTCAAAAAAAAAAAAAGGTCAAATGTTCTCCAAAACAAGTTTTTGCAGAGTATTTATTAAAGCAACATGCTAAGCAAAGACACAAAAGGACCCTTCTTAGAGACTTTGAGAAACTAAAAAATGTTGGTTTATAAAGTTCTTGGTGCTTACATTGTCTAAAAGAAGTAAAACTCTATTCAGCATAAATGAAGTTCCGAAATCATAAACAGTACTTTCAACAAGGTGTTAATCTCGAAAAACAGAAACTGTTAGTTTCTGAAACCAACTTCGCTTGAGGGTTTCTCGAACTTTTGAGTCGTCGAAACAAAGATCAAACAGAATAAGATATATTGATCCAGAAAAAACTGTAATATATAGAACTCATGTTCTCAAAAGTTTAAAAGGATAAAATGGTGGTCAATCACACCTAAATTCGCATTTTGTTATGAAAAATTGGAACACTTATCTGAATGTGGAAAAGGGATGTGCTCATAAGAGTGCTTATATAACTAGTGTTCTAGCATTCGGATAAACAAGCTTCGCATTTTAAAAGTAGTAAAATATCCAGATAAAGAGAAGGTATCCAATTATGCTCATAATTTAGCTATAAATACCAAAGAGTTATCCATATATAAGTATACAACCAAACGATCAACAGATACCGTCAGCAAAACACTGCCGAAAACTAGGTTGCAGCTCACATTACCTGGGGGAATATAACCAACCGAACCAGCAACTGCACTAAGGCTAGTGGTGTTTTTCGTAGGATCAATCAACTTCCAAAGTTCAATATCTCCAATCCTAGGCTCCTTATGTGATTTCAACAAAACACTCTTACTCGAAAGATCAAAGAGTAGAATTGGACCACTGCTACAACCATGCAGATACGCTAAACCTTGAGCCACTCCAATAGCTATACTATAACGACTAACCCAATCCAGAGGTTCTCCCAAGATTTTATTATGTAAGGCATCGAAAAGGGTGCCCATTCGTGAATACTCGTAAAAAATGTAAGCGCTATTAACTGTCAATACGTAAGCGAGTGGAGTCATTATATTTGTATTACTCAACTTGCTTAGGACTTGGAACTCTTCTCCAAACTTATCGTGGGTGCCTGCTTGGAAGAATTTTTCAGCCTCATTAAGCTTTTTAACGAAATAGCTCCTACCACTAGGCATAATGGCTTTGTAATACGTCGAGAACTTAGTTTTCAAAACGATGTTCAATGGGTTGATTATCGATTCCATTGCTTTTTTAAAGTCAATGTTCGAATGGTGAAGGGATTCGGAAGTTAAGATAGCACCCCGTATGATCTCAAGGCTCGAGAAGTCTTCAAGAGACTGAATTTGTTGCTCGCTTGTCTTATAGTAGCATTTCTGCACAAATATAGCAACAGTTGTTATGATCCCAACAGTTACAACTGCGATAACAACCGGAATGACTATTCCCATGGTCACTGTTTTTCTCTTCCTATTTAATGGCGGTGGGAGACCAGCCGTCATGTTTTTTAAATCCTTGTTTCCAGTTATATTGACGTCAATATACGAGGGGAATTTAGGAACTACTCCGGAAAGCAAATTGTTTGTGAGCTCCAATATCGTCAAGGCTGGCATCGATGCAAGAGAGTTTGGGATCGGACCCGAAAATCTGTTGTTCGAGAGATCTAAAACTTCCAACTGCCTCAACATTGCAAGTGTTTCCGGAATCGATCCTTGGAAGGAGTTACTGCTCAAATTCAGAGCGATTTGCAAATTTTGCGGCATCAATGGGATCACTCCGCTAAGCCGATTCTTCCCAAGTTCCAGTCCTATAAGAGAGTTTAATTCGCTAAAAGAATCAGGTATTGACCCACTGAGATTGTTGCTGCTCAAGTCCAAATTAGTGAGATTCTGCAAATTTGAAAACGAAGAAGGTATGGACCCATGAAGCGAATTCTGACTAATATTCAATTTTCGCAAACCTTGCATGCGGGTAATCGGAATTGGGATCTCCCCAAACAAATTATTTGATTGAAGCTTTAGTTCTTGGAGATTACTAAGATTGCCCAACTCTAAGGGCAAAACCCCAGTGAGCTTGTTGTTAGCAAGGTTCAATAGCGCTAAATTCTTACACATACCCAATCCAGGAGGTATGGATCCCGTCAAAGTGTTGTTCTCAAGCTCCAAATACATCATGTTTTGAAGGGTTTCGAAAGACAAAGACGAGATTTTCCCACTCAATAAGTTGTCACCCAATCTCAACCTAAACAAGCTCGGAGAAAACTTCTCGGGTATTGGCCCATTCAAAAGATTATAAGACAAATCCACAGTTTGCAAATTCTGTGGTGACAAAAGATCAGATGGTATCGAACCACTTAATTTATTAAAACTAAGGTCAAGATTTTTGACAAAATTTGTAAGCCCAGATGGGATAATACCCGAGAAGTAATTCATATTTGCAGCGAATCGCTTAAGGGTTTGGATACTCGAGAGAAATTTTGGAATTTCACCACTCAGATTATTTGCCGACAGAACAAACGTCTCGAGCTTCGAGAGCCCCCTAAATCGATCCGGTATCGACCCAACAAGCTTATTTGTACTGAGATCAATTGTAACCAAATTCGGGTTATTTGCTAATTCTTCTGGGATTTCACCACTAAAATAATTGCTAGAAAGATAAAGCTCCTCCAAAACAAAAGATTTCCCAAATTGGGTAGGAATAGAACCACTGAATGAATTAAACCCTAGGTCCAAAACCCTAAGAGAAATCAAATCACTAAGCCGTGAATTAATCCCACCAATTAATAAATTACCTGACAAATCCAATTTCTCCAAATTCCCAAATCCCACAAAATTAGGCAATTCCCCAATTAATTTATTCCTGCTAAAATTCAAACTCCTCAACCCAGTAATTTTACCACAATCAGAGATGAACCCATCAGGGATCAAGCTCAGGAGATTATTGGAAACATCAATGGCTTCCAGAGTGCTGAGCTGGCATAACACAGGGAGGAAGGATGAGTCGGAGAGGGAGAGAGATGGGAGAGATTTGAGAGAGATGGAGGATTGGTTAAGGGTGATATTACAAGTAACACCTTGCCATGAACATGGGTCACTGGTGATGTTGTTCCATGGGATAAGGGTGTTGTTTTGGAGGGTTTTGTAGAGAGTTTCCATGGTGGTTTTTTGATTTTGGGGGAGTTGGGATTGGAGAGAGAGGTGGAAGATGAAGATGAAGATGAGAAAGAAGAGAGTGGGGAGAGGTGCCCATTTTCTCATTTTTTTTATTTTTTTTTATTTTTTTTTATTTTTGTTGTTGGGGGTGGGGAAGAGAGAGAGATGTTTTTGAAATTCAGTTGTGTGTTTATTTTAGCTGTGTCATGTTTGTTAATGGAGGAGAAGAAAGACTGAAAGTGGGAGAGGGAAACAAGTGTCAACCAAGGAGACTAGAAGATAGTGATACTTTATAAAAATAAGGGTAAATTACACTTTGTCCCCTTCAAGTTTCTAAAGATTTCAGATTTTACCTCTGATGATGCACTGGAAATTATACTTTTCTCCCCACTCGCAACTCAAGTTTGATTTTCATGTGAAAGGAACATATTTCTCTTTAAGTTATTGCATTATTCTATTAATTTAGAAGATGATATGAGGTAAGATTAAATAAAGATAATCACCTTTTAAGAAAATTTGTATCATCCTATTTTCGTCCTAAATTAATAGTCTTGTTTGAATTTTCACTCGAATTAAATAAAAATTAGTTAGAGTGGTTGAAACATTTAATTTCTTGCTTATTTTATTAAAATACCCATCATTGGAAATGTGAAAAGTTTTGTTTGTTTACAAAATGTATATTTAATAAGAATATACAAGTAAAATACTTATTTTGACTATCTTTTAAATGAGAAATTTTGCCTATAATTGAGGGGGAAAATAATGACATGTTAAAATGGAACGAAAGGAGTAACACTTTTAACCAAAGTGTTTTGGGTAGTTGAGTAAAGGTGTGCATTCAAGGGTCATTCTCTGACTTGATTCTAGCCAAAATGTCACTTAAGGCTATGGGTCACTTTGGGATTATTTTTCGTTATTGTTTTTATTTTTTTTAAATTATAACATGAAATATTTGATAAATTGTATAACATCTGATTTCAATAATTTGTTTTTGTTTTTTTCATGAACCTTTTAGAAGTATCATTAGGGATATTTTGAAAAATACTTCTGATATTTCTTTCACTAATTACCATAATAATCTTAATTTATCATAATATCAATTATATTTCTTAGATTTCTAATACATAAATACTTTTGTCTTTTTACAATAAAAAATACCATTTTACCAAATACTACACTATTTATCAAAATAACTTTTAAAATTTATTTTTCAAACATTAGGATTATATTTGTTTTTAGAATTAATTTTTAAAAGTAATTTTAAGAAGTGGATTCTAAAAATTACCAACATTTTCAAACTAAACCTAAATTCTGTTGGTGTAATATTTAAACTTAATGTAGCTAAAATGTTGCTTTCTAGAAAACAATCTTTTGCGCCCATATAAATAAAAAAGCCGCTTTAAATAAGAAAAATCTGCTGGCCAAAAACAGAGGGCTAGTCTGTTGGTTACTAATTAAATAACCAATTTTCCACCCTTCATAACTTATAAGTTACTTGGGACGTCAAAATTTACCGACATTAGCCTCTTTTAACAATTTTCGCTAATAAATAAAAATGAGTTGAATGTGGGGAAAGATATTTGCCAAGTAAAATTACATATTAATATTTTAGGTTACTAGGTCGGCAGACGGGAGCGGGAGTAGGAGCAGGAGCAGGAGAGCATCAGTCTTATAGTTCAAAAATATGTGAGAATAGGAGCAAGAGCGGGAATTGAGAGCGAAAATGCCTGCTATTCATCAAGGATTTTGTGATCTAGCTAATACCTACCACTGATCTCCAACATTTGTCACACAAACCAGTGCATTATTAATTTTAATTAAACGAATATTGTACTACTCAGGGTACTTAAAAAAATTGTTCCAATAAAGGAAGGCAAAATCCCATTTGTTAGGACAATATATAACTTTAAGTAGCGCGATAATATTTGGTATGATAACCCACTAGTAGTAACCATTTGTAGAGTATCAAGTTGAAAATGAAAATAAAGGTAGTTGGACTGTTTGTATATAGGAATCAAATTTTTTTTTTAATTTAATTTTTGTTTCAGCCGAAATTGAGAGAGAGAATGAGACAGATGCCGACATGAGTTGAGCGATGGGCCAATGCCGGAGGGGAAAATGAAAGACCAAAGCACGATACGAATTATATAATTAGTCCAAAGCTAAGTATGGGCTAAGTGAGGGTGGGGTCAACTAAGCCATTTTGTCTAACAATTGTTGTTGGTATAATATATTGCTTTTAATTGTTTTCACCCTCTCAACAACCTCAATGGCCTCCAATTTCCATTTGATTTTAATATGAATACAGATTTTATATATACTAATATGTAATATTTTCTTATATATCTTAATTTAAGATTTACCAAGTACAAAAAATCCTATTAATTCTCATTTTTTATATATCAATATTGATTTTTTTTTCTCTTCTATATGTTAATTTTTCATTTGTTGGTTCTTAGGCAGATACGAGAGAAGTGAATTGTGTTCCTTTAAAAATTCTAATAAAAAGATTGAGTCTTTTTGATAAATATTTTTGATAAATAAGCTTAAGTAAAAAAATGAATATATGAGTAATCGATAAATCTAAAATAATTTCTAGATGAATTGAGCACAAATATTAGCAAAAGAATTAATTATACTCAGCAAAATAGAATATTAGGGATGAAAAGACGCAAACTCAATTTTTATAGTGGTTCAATCAAATATCACGTT
>MKEJ01023712.1:0-12605 GCA_001753735.1 Embelia ribes | reverse complement strand
AAATTAAAAATTATAAAAATATACGTAAAAAAAAAAAAAAACCGAACCGGTTAAAAAATAAATTTAAAAAAAAAAAAAAAAAAAAAACACCAACCTGAACTAGTTATGCAACCATAGGGAAAAAAAAAATCTGTACCGGTTCTGTAGGAAAAAAAAACTGAACTAGTTTGACCGGTTTGTGACCGATTTTGACCAGTTTACCGGTTTTTGGACTGGTTCAAACTATATTCTATTTTTAGGGTACTTCAAACTGGCCTATGAATTGGTTCTCAGTTGTATCGGTTGAACTAATCGATCCGATTTGATTTTTAATACATTGGTAAGTAGTAAGGGAAAGACGAAATAACTTGCCAAGAATAAGAAGAAAAGTGATGATGAATTTGGAAATTGGAAGACTTAAAGTTACAGAGACATTAAAATGTTTGCTTTTCTGTCATGGGCAAGCAAAAAATGGTGCCGGATCTCTGACGTCATTATTATTATTTAATATAAACAAGAGGTAAAATATAGATTATAAAAATAAATATTTTATATATATTTATAAAAATATTTTATAAATTTTTATTAGAAAATTTTATTTTTATGATTTATCATTTGAGTTGTACTTTGACTCAAAAAATTTTGAGTCACTAGGCTCTCCTCGGGTAAAAAAAAATGATGGTGGGGACTCCTATTTGGAAACGTAAAGTGCCACCTGGCATAATGCTAAGCGTAGATTTCAATCTTTAACTTATTATATAGATCCCAATATGTATACATATACACTTATTCCCCCAAAATATGGTATATTAAAAAAGTTTAAATCATCTCTCGAATATATTTTCATTTTTTTTAGTACATCTTAGTATACACGCCTATTTTATTTTTTAAGAAAAAAATATAGAAAATTTTTTCCTATTATATTTTTATTTAATATGGTAATTTTCTTTTATCAAAATTAATAATTTTTTAGAATATCAAAAAATATTATTAATGTGCAATGAATGATAATTTGGAAAAATAATTATAAAATTAATTTCTCCACTATAACCTTTCAGTAAAAGTGAAAAGCGAAATAAATATATATTTATGGACGAGGTGAATACTTTTTATTTTACAGCTAACATTAATCAAATTTATATATATATAAAAATCAGCTATTTCCTTCGACCACGAGTAATAGTTTATTTTTTATTTTTTGAATCTCCAAATATGACATTTTATCAATAATAGCTTGTAGTTACTAAAAACCAAAAAAAAATAAACTTACTTTTAGAAATAAATTAGATATTCTCCCTTTTCAGAAAGATAAGGTGAGTTTGATTTTCACATGAATTTAAAAAATTCAATTACTTTAAAAAAAATTTAATTTATTATTAATTTTCAAAAATAATCTTATTAAATATAATAAATTAATAACAAGAAGAATAAGAGCAAGAGGAAGAATCCCAAGACACTTTGTCGCCAACTTAGCCTTAAACCCTCTTTCACTCCCTGAACCCCATAAGCTGTTCACTCGCTCATCAATGGAGGAAAAACAAGAAGAATCAGAGCAAGAAGAAGAATCCCAAAACACAATGAAGCAGCAGCTCTTGAGTATGGGCTTCTGCCCTGATCTCTCCATCGCCGCCCTCTCCGCCACCGCCTCCGTTTCTGTTGCCGCCGCCGCCGATTGGATCCTCTCCAACCCCCCAAAATCCCCCTCAAATCCTAACCCTAGCCCTAATCAGCTCAAAATCCACAAATTCTTCCAATCCCCCTCAAACCCACCTCAGCCCACCTCCCAGAATCCCCCAAAACATCCAATTATTGCGAAAGACTCACTACCCATTAAACGTAAAGCCCGAGAGGACGACACGTCTTCATCAAGAGAGCCATTGTGGGAGAGGATGAGGCCCCAGGCCATCGACCAAGCGGTAGGCAAAGACCACATTTTAGCCAAAAATACACGAGGGAGCTACACTTTGTCGCCAACTGAGCCTTTATCGGAGAGAATGAGGCCAAGGGCCATCGACCAAGTGGTGGGGCAAGACCACATTTTAGCCCAGAAAACCCTTCTCAAATCTGCCATCGACTGCAGTCGCCTGCCGTCGCTTATCCTCTGGGGCCCACCTGGAACGGGTAAGACCTCGATCGCTAGGGCAATTTTGAATACTTCCTTATCCCGTAATTATAGGTTTGTATCTTTGTCTGCTGTTACTTCCGGTGTTAAGGATATTAGGGATGCGGTAGAGGAAGCCAAAAAACTGAAGGTGTTTAGCAAAAAACGGACTGTTTTGTTTTTTGACGAGGTCCATAGGTTTAATAAATCTCAGCAAGATTCTTTCTTGCCTGTGATTGAGGATGGAAGCGTGGTTTTTATGGGGGCAACCACGGAGAACCCTTCGTTCCACTTGATCACTCCTTTGTTGTCTAGGTGTAAAGTGCTTATGCTTAATCCCCTTGGCCCCGACCAGATCACCACTCTCCTAGGGCGAGCTGTGTCGGATACTGACAGGGGGTTGTTACAGAGTGTTGGGGGGGTGGATTTGGTTAGTGGGATCGAGGTGGATGACATGGCGATTCGGTTTATAGCTAACCATTGTGATGGAGATGCTAGGGTTGCTTTGAATGCATTGGAGATCTCTGCTACCACTGCAGCCGCACACTTGATGTCCCATCAAGGTAAAATAAGGGGAAAGGTTTCAGATATTTTTCTCTTGTTCTGGTTTATATATGATCACAGAAGTATACAATGCTCACACTTCCCTCTCATTAGCTGTGAAAATAAGGAGTACATTTTTTCAAGTCATTAGTTTAAATCCTTAATTTTTACTGAGTGTAAGTGTATATATATGTCAGAGTTTTCTGCCATTTGCATAGGCAATGCAATATTTGTAGGCTAAAACTTGTAGGCATGTATAGAAATTTTAATTTCTTCTATCCATTGTAGATCCAGGGTGTGCTTCACATTTTTTTACAACCAAATCCTTATAGCTTCCTGTTGAAGCCTAACACTTAAATTAGTGCTTGCTTTAGTTTCTTTTGCAGCTGAACCTGTTAGCTTCTTGTTAAGAACAGAATACTGAATCTAATGTGTGTGTTTTCATTTTATAGCATCTGCATTGCTGTTTGCCGGATTTGTTGGCTAGAACTTATTGTCATTTTCAAGATTTTATTTTCACTAATGCAAATGTATGTCTTTCTTCACACTTCCCGCACTGAATACTTTATTTCTATTACTAAAATTAATTTCTTAAAAAGTTCCATTAGTATTTTAATTTCTTAAAAAAGTACGTACATTCGATCTTCTTTTCCTTTGATTTGTAAATTGTTTCTTTGTTTGTTATAGAAATCAACATTATGAACGCAAAGGGTTTCTGAGTACACAATTGTATATAGAAACTTTAAACAACTATATCTTTTTTTACATTGTTTTATGTTAGATCCAGTTATATTTACGCTTCTGATCTATTATTTTACACGTATAATTATGAATTAACCTTTTCCTCAACTAAATATAAATCTTCGTTCTGCCCTGAAGGAAAAGCTGATAATCACATTCTTGTTGACGACGACTCAGTATCTATAGCTAGAGTTACTTTAGAAGATGCCAAAGAAGCACTCCAAAGTAAGCATATTGCTTACGATAAAACAGGTGAAGAGCATTACAACCTCATCAGCGCCCTCCACAAGTCAATGAGGGGGAGCAATGCTGACGCAGCAATTTATTGGCTTGCAAGAATGCTAGAAGGTGGAGAAGAACCTCTATACATATCTCGTCGTCTCATACGTTTTGCGAGCGAAGATGTCGGCTTGGCCGACCCTTTAGCTCTTCCGCAGGCTGTTGCTTGTTACCAGGCTTGCCATTTTATAGGTATGCCAGAGTGCAGTGTTTGTTTGGCCCAGTGTGTTGCTTACTTGGCTTTGGCCCCTAAATCGGTCTCCGTTTATAAAGCCATCGAAGCTGCTAAAAAGGTTGTTAGAGACTCAGTTGGGCAAAATGAGGGGGTGCCTTTTCATTTGAGAAATGCGCCAACTAAGCTAATGAAGGAGCTTGGCTACGGAAAGGGGTATATGTACCCTCCTGATGATTTGGCCGCATCGTCTCAGGAGTATCTGCCAACATCCCTTCAGGGTTATAAGTTTCTCCACTGGCCTGAGAACAGTGATCACTGAAGAAAATTTTTGCTAGGTTTTTCTGGGATGTTTGCTAAAGCATGGGTCATTTCCCTGCTTGCTCGAATGTATTTTTGCAATGATTCTGTTTATTTTGTGTTTTGGCGAAATTGCTGTGTCTAATTTAGGGAAGATTGTAAATTCGTCGTGAGCTGCCAAATTTTTATCCCCTTAGAAATGGTAGAACACTCCAAAAAGATGGCTTCGATGGCGCCTCAACGAAGAGCATACCTTTGAAACTATTCGCCTATAACCTAAGGATGACAAAGGGGCCTACAAGAATGAACTGTTGAACTAGTAAATATTTAGTAATTATTACGTCTGTTCAGAACAGTAATATATATGGATGAGTTTGTTTGTTGTTCACGTAATTTTCTTTTCTTTTTCTCGTTTTTTCTATCCTCTGACTGGAAACCAAATATTACAGAACGTTTGAATTCCTTTATTTCATGTCATTTCCATTATCGAAATAGGAGGCCTTTCAGAATGATTCTGAAATATTGCTTTCGGAACCAAACTGAAAATGGCTTTTGGGCAGTCTTGATGTTTTTTGTTTCCAAACCCCTGAGCTGTTTGCGAAATTATAACCAAGCGCCACTCTCTAAGTTTATTCCTTGGCTCATGGCCAGCGCTACTATCATTATGTGTGATGTGTGCAAACTTGGAAAACATTTTTGTTTAAGTTCTAATACTTTACCTATTAAGAGCACTTTTATTTTTAATTGTGTTTACATTAATATTTAGGATGGATATAATTTTGCATCTAGTGACGGTTCACATTATATTTTGACAATTGTTGATGAATTTTCCCGTTTAATGCGTAATAAATTTGATACCTTGTTTTACGTCAAAAAGATTTTTGCTATGGGGAAAAATCAGCGTAATAGTAAGGTTTTGCATGTTTGTACTAATAAAGGAAGTGAGTTTACTTTTTCACAAACACAAGTTTGTTTAATAAACTTGGAATTTTACATGAATTAACATGTATAGACACTCAACAACAAAATGGGGTGGCCAAACGTAAAAATCAACACATTTTGAATGTTTCTCGATGCTTACGCTCCCATGCAAATCTTTCCATTTTTTTTTTTTGGTGAATGTATTCTTATTGTTGTTCATTTGATAGATTAATCGAACTCCTTCTATTGTTCTTAAGAGTGACACTGTAACATTCCGGCAATTCGAATAATTTTTTCGTTTTTGATAATAATAATAATATTGTTGCCTTAGAATATTATTATTGCGTAGTATATGTGGACTCAGTGTAGTATGTGTGGTGTGGTGTGTTGTGCGTAGTTGTGTGGCATGGGGATAGCGTCGAGAAGCATAGAAAATGCGGTGTTTGGTCAGGATTGGTCATTAGTCGCGTTTAGTTGCGTAAATCGAGTTTCAGGCACTCAAAATCCATTCCAAAAGTTGTTAAACACTTCTATTGGTGATTACGAGTGTTTTTGGTAATTTTTGACCGATAACATGGGCTTAGGTGATAGTCCAATTCCCTTAGGTCCGATCAATCCAACTAGCTATTAGATCAATCCAAAAGTAGGAATTGATCAATCTAACAGTTATTGGATCTATCTAACTGATTATTGATTGAACTTGAGTGGCGTGCACCAACACTTATTTTCTTCATTTCTTTCTCCTTTATTCACAAAATTAGAGAGAAAAGTGGGTGGTGTCTCAATTTTCTTTACTCTTTCGGGCTTGATTTCATCAAGTCTCGGAGGTTGTACGCGAGCAAAAACATGGTATTCGGGTTTCCCAATACGAGGTCAATATTTTGACGTAAGTCTCGTTTTCTCGTACTGTTCATTTACATTTTCTTGTTTTCCTTGCACTTTTAGCACGTGAAAATAAATTTGATATTCTTGTTCATCATCTTGCATATATCATTTTTTGCTATAGGTGTATTGTTGTTCGGGTTCATCTCTTAAATCGAATCACGGGGTGAAGAAGAGGCAATTTTGGAGGTTTTGTGTGAAAAGTCTCGCGGTGTCACCTACCGCCTTTCTAGGTATGGTAGACTATAAACTTGTATATAAAATTAATGACTTCTACCGTATGTTGACGTGATTGATACGTCGCGTAAGTGTAATTGATTGACATAGTTGTTTGGCATAGTATTAACATGATTAATTGATTTCCTTATCTTGCATAGAATATATCTCATTTTTAAATGCTTAGAATACAAATTCTCATGCTTAGCTTAAAATTCCAATGTGTAGCATATCATATTCATTCATGTGTTTGGCGTAACATTGATTTTCATAGAAAACATTGAATATAAAAAGGCGTTAGCATTGTTTTGTTTACAGAAGATTCATGAAGCATGTGCTGGAGGCTTGAGTCTTTTTATTTCTTTTGGGACAATAAAGTATCGACTTATTAAAATGCATGGAAAGAAATGATACCTACACCCTTATCATGGAAGTCAAAAAACCTGATCAGGGATTATCTATTAATCGTGTTACAAGAGTAGTGGCAGGTCAATGAAGGCTTTGATGGCATCACATGCGTAGTGGTGGATCCTAATTTTTTTTTTTTGGGTAAAATACGTAGCGATAATAGTCCTAACGTTTTAGGCATTGTTGCGTATGGCATTGGCATGTGTCGAATAACATGATACATTATTGCATTCATGTTATATCTTTCTTATATGTCATAACATGTCATTCATGTCCTACATATAACGTAGTCTCTTTTTTATCGACGAGTTGATCGTCTAACCATATTATTTTTCCTGTTTTTTCTATTATGCATTGTTTTATAGGCGTAGAGGCATGCGCTAAGTGTTCTTAAATGTATAAAAATGTATGTGCACATTTTTTATGCTTAGCAAGCATATGGCGGAGGCTTATTGTAAAAGTTACTTATTATTATTGCTAGGTTGTATTTTATTGTAGCGATGACGATATGTAACTTCTTCTTAATTTATTTTGTCAAACAGATAGCTTGAGGTGATGTACTAGTAAATTGGCAGTTTATTGTCTTATAAATATTCTTTTTTGGGGTTGACATTGACCGTCTTCCTTTCTTTTAGTAGCGTTATTTATGTATATTATTGTAGGCAGACTATATGTATAATATCTATGATGTTGATGCGATTGTTGTAGTTATTGCATAGTACATCTTGCAGTGGTGATTAAATGTTATAGCGATGATGACATATAAATATTATTTTTCTTTGTTTTCCTTTCCTTTTATTTTTCCTTTTCTTTTCATTTTTTTAGCGTCTCCAGGTCACGGATTTCGGAGTGTGACATATATAATCCAAAACCACCCCTTTCATTTTAGCAAAATTACAATTAATTTCTATAGTAAATTGAAATAAAGAAGGGTAAAATTGTCTTTGCAAAAAAAAAAAAAATCAATACATGTCAAAATTAGAAGATAATAATCTTTCCAAAAATAATTAAAAACTTTAATTTTGATATTCAAGTTAAAGGGATAATCCTTCATCCGTTATTATGACCTAGATACAACAACAACAATAACAACTTCAATGTTTTCCCTATTTTTTCACGTTCTCTCTTTTTTGGCATCATACATTTTTTATACCAGTAATACTCTTAAATTTTAAATCATTTTTTGAAAACATAATAGGATTAAATGTAAAATCCAATATCAGGTTTTGTTTATGAATAAGATGATATCTCTCTCAAAGAGTAGCAACGTAAAGATAAGTAGATAAATGTTATATTCATAAATATGATTCCTATCATGTTTTTGAATTGATTTCTTCCTATAAATAATAAAAAATTATTTATCATTTATTTCATAAAATATTTTTTGGAAAATGGAAGGGGGTAATATATCGGTGAATCACATCCTTTTGCAATGAACCTATATAAATATTTTTGAGATTTTTAATAGCATATAAATTTTAGGTCCACACTAATCTAGAGAATTTTTAAAACTTGTTTCGTATATAGTTTATGAAAAATGAAGATTAACTTATCGAATAAATTATTATACTGAAGGTTTCGACAAATAGCAATTTTATTATAGATAAATTGTTTTGTTTTTCTTTGAAAGTAATAATTTCTCTTTTGTAAGGATAATTAATTATCTAAATTGATAATTTAGGATATAAAAACTCCGAGTTAATAAATTATAAATATCATGTGCTACCTATTAGCTAAGAAACTAATAAGAAGGAAAGTAATGTGTTTATTTTCAAACAAATATATAGTAAAAAAGGAAATATGAATAAAACCTGAACAAGTTTCCTAAAATTATACTAAAATATTTGTCGTTCTCTGAAATAAAAATATTATAAAAAGTATAGTTGTACATCACGCTTGTGTTTCTCGGCTAGAATTTATAAATACATGTAAACATCAATATATATTTATATGTATATATATATCCAATATAGAATGTAAATTTATTTTTATATATATTTAATTGAGTTACTCACAAGTCCAAACGAATAGAATATTTACAAATTCGTACTCAAATGAATTATAAAATTATACTCAAACTCGAATCGTTTGATATTCGTATCAAAATCAAATCAAGAAATAGTTAACTCAATCTCGAGCTACATTTTAAAATCCAAGTTAAGGTCAAGACTAGAGACAAAGGGCACACCTAACGCGGTTTCTAACTGCAATAATAGTTCATGGAAAAACAATTTCTAAGAGACTTTTTGGCCGGAAAGTATGAACATTTTTTCTTTTTCTTTACGGAAACCCAATAGGATACTTCTTAGTTCTTATTATTGACTGGAATTTCAACTTGTGGTCAAGACAATTGTTTTTTGGTGAAATAATAATATATTAGGATTTAGGATTCTTATAATCAAAGAATGTAGTGACTAATATTTCCTTCCTTATGCTATATTTGCTTTTATTGCGAAATGTCAGCACGTAATGTTTTTTAACTTATGTCAGCATTAGTTTGTTGACATGTATTCGCATTATTATAGTATTATTTCTTATCAATTTAGGATTCTCCACAAAGCTCAAAATATTATCCTAATTAATATTTATTTTTTAAATATTATCATAATAAGATCTTCACAATACCTAAAACTAACTGAAGTTATTTTTTTTCTTAAAAATATTGTTGTAGTATGGTTCTAACTAATTACGAACTTCTTATAAAGTTGAAAACAATTAGAAAAGAGTGCTATCAAAAAAGATAATTTTTTTTCGAAATTATATAATTAAAATCAAGATCAATAATATAAAAATAACACATTATGCACACAATTCACGCCAACTCCACTCTAATAAATAATTTAGAAGGTGTACCCTTTAACAGCTCAAGATAATGATAAATTGGATAAGTTTGTCACATCCCGAATCCCCATGAATCCGGGGACGTGAACTGAAAGGAAAAAAAATAGAATAACAATCACATCTCATTCCAATATCCTATCATAATACACATAAGTGCAACATAAGTATCTAATACAACAATATCCTCACGACATAGATACATATTACATAATTCAGGTAGCAAGATCATGCTGCAAATACATAATCTCATCGAGCTATATACTTGTACAAAACTAAAACATAAGTGTGTACATAACTTCAGAATACCACCACTTGAGTTTAGTTCATCTCTATTACTAAAATTCTTCCAAAGTTATGCTTACCCTTCTAGTAAGTCAACACTACGCTCTGATCCTACAAGACCATGTGAGTCCATATACAAAAGAAAATGTATGGGTTAAATTCTAAACCAAACGATAAATGGGAATCTATAAAGTTTAAAGTATAAGTATGCACATGCAATGCACTGAAAAACCTCTTGTTCCCATCTCCCGTGTATATTCGTAAATTATAAGTGATACTAAGGCATGTTCGCAACATGCAGTAAAACCTAAAAATCTCCCGAGACATACGACAACGATGATAACATATTACATATATCAGTACCACGAGTAATGCAATATCTGAATGCAATAGGTATTAAAGTACACTGGGTATTAAAGTATGCCAACTACCAACAGATCCTAGAGTACCGAATATTGAATGGCTAAAGTGGAATAATGAAGACATCTCATGCCTCCGACTTCAAATGCACCAATTTCTGAATCCTAAATCATCAAGGCACTTTATGCCTCTAACCATGAACGGGGCTCTCAGCCCAGGACATCTCATACCATCTATGAAATATCGAAAGATAAAGGCATCTCATGTCTCTAACTACAAATGGGGCTCTCAGCCCGGGATATCTTATATCCTCCATGAACTACTAAAACATCAAGGCATCTTATGCCTCTAACTATGAATGGGGTTTTGTAACCTCCCAAAAATTTTCGAATAATTTTTTGCATTCATAATAATATTATAGAGAGGTGTATGATATTATTAATGCATTCATATAGAAAATGTGGAGACTATTGAGTATGAGACTTTAGTGGTGTTGATTAAGTGAATACGAGACTCCGTGAAATTTGGTGATTAGCACGGGCAAGGTTGAAAAGTATATTGACCTTAGAAATTATTTCTAGAGTGATTGGAGTGGGTAGAATGGAGTTTCGCTTGAAAATTAAAATTTGGACATTTCTTTACCAATCTCCAAGTAGCATTCGAATGGTGGGAAAATGTCGTTCCAACAGCAGTGGCATTCGAACGGTTCCTTATGCCATTCGAACGACAAGGTCGGGGGAAGTTCGAGGCATGAAAGTAGAATGTGAGACCGGGTAATTTCATTTTCTTTTTTCAGTGTTATCAGTTTAGAGTGAGATGGAGTGAGCTTCCATTTTAGCCAAACCATAAAAGGGGTGATTTGATCTAGCTAAAAGGCTCGGATTGAAGAGATAGGCAGAGATTCTCCATCCATTCGTTATAGAGATCATTTTTACGTAAGTATTTCTATTTATCATGATCGTTGGAGATGCCTCAATGTTTGTGCATATATTGTACGTCAATTTTAAGTTTGATATTATTGTTCATCTTGATGAGTTGAACAATTCTATAGCATAAGGTTTGATTATTTGATGGCTTTTGATAGATCAAATCAAGGGGTGAATAGGAGGAGAACTTCGGGGCTTTTGCCTCAGAAGTCTCGAGTCGACTTCTAGTTCAATTTGAGGTACGGTAGTTAATGAATCTAATATAAATTAAACGACTTTATTCATATGTATATATTATGATTTATGGAGGTGTTATGAGATGAGATTATATATGAATTAGAGTGGATGAATATGTGGAGATATTATATAATGGGGTGATTATATGTATGTGGTGACTAAATTAATTAAGTGAAGATGTTATATAATGTGGTGATTTTATGCATGTGGTGATTTAATTAATTAAGTGGAGATGTTATATAATGTGGTGATCAATTGTAAGTTATGAGTAAATTGAAAATGTGGAGATGGTATATAATGAGGTGGATGTATGATTATCGAGTTGGTGAATTTAATGTGGATTGATGGCGTATTAATTATATGAGTTTGATGCTAGTTTATTTATTATGATTACTTGTAGTAGTAACTTCATAATAATTAAATTGCTTATTTTTTTAGGAGGAGATCATTTATGAGTACATGTTTTTGTGCGGTGACTATTGCATGTATATTTCCATTATCATACATTACAAATAGCATAGTTATATGTGGTGGCTATAACGTGCTCTTTTTACATTACAACATACATGTTATATGTGGTGACTATAACATGTTTATTTTTATATTATGAATTACATGATTATATGTGGCAATTATAACATATTAATTCATTTTCAAATACATTACATTGCATTTATGCGGGGGATGTGAAAGCGGTGTTAAAATGTGGTAAATTTAGAAAGAAATGTGGGCATGTGCGTATTCTTTCAAAATGGGACTTTTTCTATAAAATCAAGCAAAGAGGTTATTCAGCCTCGCCGTGAAAGGCGGGAAACTAGATCTGAGATTTACCATTAATTGACCGAAGAGTAGACAATGATTAATGAAGACTTTGATAAGACCATAGAGGTTCTTGGCTAATCTTAGTATTTTATATGTGGTGTTTATTTTTTTATAAAATTATGTAAAGAGGTCATTCAGTCTTACCGTAAAAAGGGGGAAACCATATTTGAGATTTATTATTAATCGGCCGAAGAGTGAACGGTGATTAATGAAGACTTTGATTAGACCATAAAGGTGCTTGGTTAATCTTAGTATTTTATACATGGTGTTTATAGTTCCAAAATATGTGGTATCCGTGCGTGGTGTTTAGTATGTGATGCATGTGTGCATGCATGTGGGTGGGGGCTGACATGCATTATGATACTTATATTTATTCTTATAACATTCATACATATGTGGAGATGATATTTATTTAAGTACATATAGCTTAGTCTCTTCTTTATAGTAGAGTTACTTGGTTAACCGTACATTCTTTATTTTTGCCTATATATACATATGATATTATAGATATCGAGACGAGCTCAAAGAAGAAGTAAAGGCCATGAGATCTGATGTACATATTTTTGGGCGCACTTGTTACCGCATTTATTTTATG